>JAUMHE010000024.1:1724922-1741487 GCA_032359235.1 Enteromius mattozi
AACTAATGCATTTCCAGCTGTCGCTGTTACTAATTTTTGTTTATTGATGGCCAGACTGTTGTTCTGAAGTATTTTAAACTGTCACAGATGTTTAATTTTGAGTTGAACTAGATCAAGGTGTTTGCACAGACTTTAGTATTTTACAGAAACCCACTTTACTCACATTTTTTATGAACACAGTGAATGTGAAATAAAAACAAAGAACCTCATTTTGTTATTGGAATTATTGATCGAAGCATGGGTTATTTTAAACATGCCTGGAGGTAAGTAAAACGAAATTATATTTTCCTCCTTTGTCCTTCATCCAGCAGGAGGTTATTTTGAGTTATTTTCAAAAGGGTTGCCAGGTGCAGTACATCATGCTCTGTTGTGTAAGACTGGAGATAATACGTGTTGTGAATGCACTCAAGTCTTTTACCGTGTCGTAAAAAGCTGTTTGGAGTTTGTACAGTTAAAGCTCTAGGAGGAGATACAGTCAGAAATTTTAGTCTAGGTTTAATAGGTTTAAGTAGTAGATCAATAAGTTGGCTTTCTCAAGCCAACTTAATAATAATAATAACAATGAAACAAAATGTATAAAGTAGCTAGTTTAAAATAAAATCCTTGAATTCTTTTATTATGCTCATACATTTTTTTCCTACATATTTGTTAGATTTGTGGGGAACAACAGATAATTTAGTTTATTTATATTCCATTTTATCATAACATTTGCTTATTTTATTATTTTGTTTGTTTGTTTCTTCTTTATCTCATATGTAAAGTAATTATTCACACCCCAAAGACATATCATGTAAAAAACTGAGCCTTTCGTGTGTGTGTATGTATGTGTGCATATATATATATATATATATATATATATATATATATATATAATATTGAAGCAGTTGTATTTTTGTTTTATTTATATTTCGTTTTTATTTTGTTTGTTTGTTTGTTTTATCTTCTTTTCCCCACACTCTCAGATTCATATCACATGAGGTTGGTCATTATTCCAACCTCAAAAGATATATCATTTAGAAAGTGAGCCTTTCATGTTTATATATCGAGGCTACCCAAAGCCCTCTAAAGAAACAACTGTTGAACAAGTTGCATCAAACAGAAATGCATTCAAGCTGTGTGTTCAAATGAAAGAGACAAAGCCATTCATGAAGCTTTGTTTTGGTCAAAAGATAATAATTTTACAAAATCCGCTTTTTCTTGTTTTGTTTTTTTTTTCTCCAGCTTCAGTGGCTTTCAGGGTTTGAATATATTACCACTGTTATTTTATGTGACTACAAATGACACTATAAAATAAACATTTCTATCTCTGTTGAAATCTGTTTGCAAAAGAATGGATTTAAAGATCTTAGCACACATATTGTGTATAATAGCATATCAGTGACATTAACTGATTCTGTGCTGAGACTTGAGTGTAAAGGTGAAATGCATCATTCAGAAAATGAAATCTTTGCCATTCAAATTGTATTCGTTTCTCTTTTTGTTTTTTGAAGTTTTGAATAATGAATACTGTAGTTGCCCCTCTCTCCAAGGAGCCTACAGTACATGTCAGCAAAGCTTAAAAAAAAAACTGTCCATCATTGTGCGATAAATTTCAATCATACAATCAACCTCAACACCTGTTTCTTGCTAGTTGTACACTGTTCAGACATACAGTATGAATTTCAAACTAACTTCTATAAGCTAAAAATATTATTGTGTTAATGGCGTGCGGATCCATATGCAGCATTTATTTAGAGCAAGGTCGTACAGGCAGGGTCAGAATCAGCAAACAGGTACAATATGGGCTAGGCAGAGTCAAAGTCCAAAAACAAGGCAATGGTCAGGGTAGGCAGAGAACAATCACAGGGTGAGGTAACAATCCGAGGTCGGTAAACAAGAAAACAAACGGAATAAACGCTCAGAAATAACTGCTGTGCAAATCACGACTTCGCGGTAAGCTAGTGCGAAAGTCTGGCTTTTATGCTGAGTGTTAATGAGTGTGTGGGTGTGGTGATGAGTACCAGGTGCTTGATTAGTCCAGGTGTGAGTGATTATATGGTGGTGTGATTGTGCAATGGATGTTGGGTAGTGTAGGCCGGGTGGCAGTCTGAGAGTTAGTGGTGATGGGGCAGAGTTCATAAACCAAATCATAACAATTATGAAGATATCAGCTGATTTTTACCCTATACTTTTCCAGGACTGGCTATTATGCAAATAAAGGTCCAGGATATATGTTTACCATAGATCATAGCTTTGAAACTTCATTGATCAGTACTTTTTATTAAATATTAAACTAATTTTGACTTAAGCCAGAGAAAGCTTACTGTAAATAGATCATTAAAGTTAAGCGAGGGGCAAAAACCATCCGAACTCGGGGTCTGATTGCAGAGAGACTAGCTTCTTTTTTTGTAATGTCCGTTTGCCAGTTTAAAGAGCTGGACACATGAGCCCCCTCTAATACCGGAAATTAGCAGACAATAAGGGCCTTTGGCCCCTGCCTAACTGCACAATCAATACAAAAACACTCAATTAAAACATGCCTGTGGATGTAAAATTATCTGAATTGTATTCTAGGAAATCTATGATTGTCAAATAGATAAATTGATGAACCTGCCAGCATCCCAGCAGCCCTTAATAGGACAAGTGGTATTTATACAAAATACAATGGAAACAGTTTTGCTACACATTAGTATTAGGCCATATATGCAGTAGATTGACTGAAACACAAACACATGAATAGAAATGTATTTTAAAGCTACTGAGCATCAACCTCTTTCTTTGGAGATGACTGATTCATAGTATAAAATGTGTATTTTATATCCTGTTGCTTTAAACGTGACATTCATAAATAACTTCCAGCAATTTGTGTTTGACTTTGTATTTCTCCTGATTATGACAGGTGGCAGGTATTGACCTATTCTGGAAGCTTATTACTGCATCTGAGTGTTCACTTCAACCTAAGTGTCAAATGATGACCATTGATTTCTAGTCATCACAAAACATTTGTTATGCTTGAGCTTTTAGTCTCAAAGATCTTAATTCATAATAAGCTTCATGATGCATCATGTATCATGAGCAGTGTGAGGAACATATAACTGTTATATCTGTGATATATCAAAAGAACTTGTTACATAACAAAACTATTCCTCATTTAATGCTTTCAGGCAAAAGAGACTGACAATCTGAGTGAAATCTAATGGCAATTCCCTACTGACAGTTTTTAGCAGTGTATACAGTTGCCTTGCGAAAGTAATTAAAACCCTTAATGTTTTGTTCACGTTTGATGTTGCAGCCTTATGTAACTACTATACATTACTTTTTCACACATCAGTCTACACTGTATACACCATAATCACAAAGAAATAAACAGATTTTTACCATGTTGCAAATTTATTAAAGATAAAAAAAAAAATAGCATTCACAGTTGAAATTTAGCTCAGAAGCATTCATTTTGCTTGTAAAATGTTACCACGTTTTGAGTGAAGTTAACCTGTGTCAAATTCAACTGAATGGGTATGATTTGGAGTAAGTCTTAATAAAAGGTCCTACAGTTGATAATGCATATCAGAGCAAAAACCAAGCCCTGAGGTCAAAAGAAACTGCCCATAAAGCTCAGACAGGATTGCATCAAACCACACATCTGGGGAAGAATTCAGAAAAAAAATATGCATTGAACATTGTAGGTTCACAGAAGCATATAGCCTTCATTATCCATAATGGAAGTCATTTGGAACAACCATGACAACCAGCTTCTTAGAGCTGAGCAAACTGAGCAATTAATGGAGAAGGGCTTTGGTTAGAATGGTGACCAAGAACCTGATGGTCACTAAAGTGGAGCTCCATGATCATATGTGGAGATAGAAGAAATCTACAGAAGGACAAACATCACTCCACAGATCTGGGCTTTATGTTGGTGTGGCCAGAATCAGTCCTCTCTTTAGTGAAGACGCATGAAAACACACTTGGATTTTACAAAAAAAAAAGCATATAAAGGACCCTCAGACTGTGAGAAACAAAATTCTCTTATATAGACAACTCTGTGAATGTCCTTGATTGGTTCAGTCAGATGGTCTTGATCCCAATCAAATATTTCTGGAGAAACCTGAAAATGTGTGTGCCCCCATCCAACATAATAGGTGATCAGGTTAGGAGAAGAATGGCAGAAAATTGCCAAATGCTGATGTGCAAAGCTTGTCCATTGTATCCAAAAAACTGGTGTGTGAAGGTGCTTTAGCTAAGTACTGAGTTAAGGGTTTGAACACTTATGCAATGTACTTTGCATTTCAGGTTTTTTATGTGTTACAATTGTACAAAGTTGTGACAGTTCTGTTTTTCATAGATAAATGAATGAATACTTATGCAGTTAAATTACGTTTTTTATCTTTAATAAATTTGCAAAGATGTTAAAAACCTGTTATTCATTTTGTCAGTATGGTGCATGGAGTGTAGATTTATGTGAAAAAAGCAGTTAATTTAAAGCAGTCTGCAACATACCAAAATGTGAAAAAAATTGAAGGCGTTTAAAAAGCTTTCGCAAGGTAGTGTGTGTGTGTGCATATATATATATATATATATATATATATATATATATATATATATATACAGTGCATTGCACATATTTGGAATTTTAGCTTTGCTTTCTTCAGAAAAGGGTCATGTTGAATGTGTGAAAATGCATTCAGAAAATGTGCTGTGTTGAATGCGTTTTGAATATTCATGTCACTACAAAAGTGGATGATATGCTTCAAGGTTACTCTAAATGCCATTCTTAGCACAGAAATGCAAAACGAGTTTGTAAATTTGCCAAAATGAGCAAAAAGTTGTACTGTACAGTTGTACTGCTCTTGTCCTCTTAAAGGTTTTTTATTTGCTTTTAAAGCAATAAGAACATATGAAGTACTGCTTTAGAATAGCTGGATTAGTTAAAATAATATGAGATGACTTGAATCCAACTTCCATTCTTTGATTGGAATAAATACAGCAGGTACAGAAGATACAGTCACTATTTAATTCTCCTTTCTATACTTTTTTTTAGTGCACAGTTTGTTTTTCTATTGGACAAATTTATTCTTAGAGCTGCATTTCCTTACATTTCCCCAGATTAACAGACATTTTAATTCAAAGCAAGTGACAGAATCACACAAGCAAAGCTTTAGTATCCAGCAGTGTTTTCCAGATAACTGCCGTTATGAGCGTTTCTTCATTTTCTTTAGAAATTGTATAGGCTAAGCTCTTGGCTTAGCGTTTGACATTTTGTACATTTTTGTTTAAAAAAAAAAGTTTTTTGCTTACTGCTCCACAGGTATTCGTGAATCATTGATTAAACTTATATAATAATAGCATGTGCACATTCTGTTGAGCTGTGGATGTAATTATGTAAATAGCATGGGCCTCATGTATAAAACTTTGCGTAGGTTAAGGTTTCATCTAACCTGTTAGATCTACACGACTGAACTCGTATATTTTAACAATGATGCTAAGGTCATGGACGGGTTTTCAATGTGTTTGGGATTGTGTTAGGAAGAGTAAGAAAATCATTTTACCTACACATGGCTGCTGTATAGAGGGCTACGGTGTCATCTATCCAGAAAAGAGATGTTTCCATAGAGCTGTATCTGGATCAGTCAGGTCTGACCACACGATTGCATGTTAGTTAGTCAACACAATTGCAAAAGATGGCCATGTTTGAATTGATTATGTAAGCCAAGAGATCCTCTCGGTCAATAAACATAGGTTCTATGGAAGAATCTTCTAAAGAAGCACAACTATTTGCAGTTTTCTGTTTTGTAGCTTATATTTGAAAGGAATTTGGTGGATTGTTTTCAGTTTATTAATTGGCCATTTGAGACTCCAAATAACAATACAATGAAAGCCGTTAGGTGATGAACCTAGATGTGATTAATCCAATTCTTTTATGCAGAATCGGTCCAAGATTGAGAATGAATGCACATTATAAATGCAGATAAGATTTATTGGTTTACTAGTTATTCCATTTCTAATACTTTGGAATCCCATTTTTATAATTTTAAAAAGAAATTGATACAGTTCAGTTTAGATTCACTTTAAACCAATCAAAATCTCTAATATTTCAAATGACAAAATTTTAAATCAATCCCAGTAGTCGTTGCTCTAGTTTACTGAGAAAACAGTCAAAAGAATAGATCACCAATGGAAATCCTCTGCAGTGAATGGGTGCCGTCAGAATGACAAATTGCTCTAAAAAAAAGAATCATTTAAACACAAGTAATCCACACAGCTCCAGTACATCAATTGTTGTCTTGTGAAGATTTATTGCCATGCCAGAACACTATCTTACAGACATTTCTGAAACAATTCAATGCATAATTCAAAATACAGATAAAACACATTTGAAAAAAATGTTTCATATTAACACATTGTTGCATTGTGTCACTGTTACAGACTGTTCTTTTTTAAGTCAAAAACATGTTGACACGAAAAACACTCTGAATGGCTGTTAAGAAATCATTCTAATGTGGCAATGTAGAGTTACTTACGAATTATCTTAAAACGAATACAAATAATCGTGTTGCTTAATGAAGTGTGAAACTTGCAATACAGTTACATGTACATCGTCTACACTTTTGTAAAGTCCAGTTTTGGTATCAGAAATGGTCAAAAAGAAACATCCTTCACCCATCTGTTTGTTCAACTTCTGAGAAATGAATGCTGTTTCATGCAGTGCAGTGCATTACTGTCTTGAAAAAAGAAAGCAAACCATAAAAGAGCAAGAAGTGAATGGTCCAGATGCACAATAGGAAAGGAACATGTACTGTACATTAGAGCCTCTAGTTTGAGAAACAAATCCCTCACTGCTGCTCATTGAACAAAACACCCCAAACAACAGTTTCAATAAACAAGCAAGCGCTCTGAGATTCTGCTGGCCTTTCAAAGCCAAATCTGAAACTGACAAATCAGAAAATAACATAAAGCTTGAGTCAGTGTAAGTTTGAAACTCTGAATATTTTAATGAACATAGCTAGAATGTATTCATTCACATTGTACATTCTACATATTGACTTTTTAGTAAATTCAGTGCATTCTCATAAATTAAAACAATAGTTCACCCACAATTTCAAGCTGTGTGCTTGAAAGAAACAAACTCATTATCAAAATGTTTTTAACTTCAAGCCAGTGCATTATAGAAGCATTATTTTGAAGTTTAAAACACCTTCTTCTTTTTTTCCCCCAAAACATGCATCTTTTTACTTCACAAGACAGTAATTAATAGACTGAAAGTCGTGTCAAAATAAATTGTGGATTATTGTGATGTTTTTATCACCTGTTGAAACTCTCATTCTGACGGCACCCATACACTGCAGAGGATTCTTTGGTGAGCAAGTGATAAAGATCAATTTCATCGCCCATTTTGTTTACATAACTTTTATTAATCTGGATTCTGACCAACCACTATGCCTGCAACATGTCTACCATGTTTGATAGTTTATGGATCTTCACAGATTGCAGGTTCAGGTTCACCATTACAGATTTAGCTCCAGCTTTTCTTGGCTGTCTTTTCTTGCCTTTTAGCCCTTAAGCAACTCATTAAACCTCCGGTTGCTTGAGGGCAACCGCTGCTTATTTACTGTAAGTATTTTTGGATGAGAGCATTTGCTATAAGGGGATCTAAAGATAACTAAAATGGTATCACAGTCAGAATTTAGCACAGGAGATGATCGCTGTAAAAAGATATACATTAATACAAGCAGAAATGAAGATTGGTAGCATATGAACATCTCAGTTAATAAGACATACAAACACAAAATGATGAAACCGAAACACAGAAATCAATATCGCATGATGAAATCATTCTCCTAATTACTCAGGAGGTTGGTAAGTTTCTTGAACATGTTATAACTTACTATACTTTTTTTCCTCCAGGGAGACAGAAAATCTTTCAACATACATTTCATTTCTCTTTTAATGAGTCTCCAGGGTCTGTTTTCAGTAAATAATTTAAAGTACACAATTAGTAGCATCTGACTTACAAGTCTTGGACATTTCTAACTTTATTGATTTACCTTTTTTATGGGGGTTGCAAATACATGAGATGAAGTTACAAATTTTGTATAGCATCAGATATACAAAAACTAAACAAACTTACGCCAATTATTGTTCTTTTTTAATGTTTGTGATATTAAGTTCTTAACAAAAAATAAGGTTTTTGCAAAAGTTTTTAATCTTTAAAAGAGCCACTTGCAGAAATTACACTTATGTTTTTTGGGGATACACAAGTACAAGCATTGGGCACTATTCATCTTGAATCTTGAAAAAAACTTGTCAATTGAGAAATGGATGTCTGTTAAGCTTCTTGCCATACTAGGCAAGGCATCTTTTGACATGTATCTTTTTGAGTGATGGCTTCTTTTGTGCTTTTCTGGTAAAAGCAGGTCTTTTTATCTTCAAATGGCTGACCAATGCACCTTTACTAGTCTATTTCTTAGAATTTTTTCAAGTCTAGGTTTTTCTATGGCTTCTCTCACAACTCTCCTTCTAGTTCACCCAGGGTTTTTACTTTTTCCAAAAAACCTTCCAATTCCTGATAACAATGCCAACTGGAACATTCAGATACTCAAGTTTTATTTTTAAAGTTTAGCTGCATTTTTTATTTATATTTTTTTATTTTATCTCCAGCTTGTCTTTCAGATTAGTACCTTATACTGTGTTACCCTTCACAGAGCTCTATTTAGAAAATGATTTACACACAGGACAATTGCATGGCAATTATGTCCCTTTTAGGGCAATTGCTTTAATATGTGTTTGAACGTTGTATCACATTCAAAAGGTGTTTTAGGGTCTTTTAAGGACTCATACATTGAGTAAACATGATGTCAGATTTTGGCTGTTAGTTGAATAGTTAGCAAAGAAAATGGCAGATGCCATTACTAGATCATTATACTGAGAAAAAAGGCATTTCTTTATAAATTAAGTGAAAGTGTGTGTGAGCATTTAATGCTACAAAAGCGACAAACAATGAATTTGCATTTTCATTCAGACAAACGACCAAAAAGACCAACAAGTGGGCGGGCAATATGCTAATGTTTTGTTTTGATGTTAACATGACTTGTTTTAAAAATGACTCGTTCAATGATTCAGAGTTGACTTTTTCTTTTGAGACAATAACTTTATACACTGTGCACTTTCAGATTTAAAATGTTGCAGGATGTTTTCATTCATTTAGAGCTGTGTTACACACTGCATGAAAGTTAATTTTCAAAAATCCATAATAGGGGCACTTTAACTTTATTTAAAAGTGGATGTGCATTAAAAAAAACACCAGAATAAACACAAGGGCAGAGTTTGAAATCATGTACTCACTGAGGTACTACTTTGCATCTGTAAAAAGTATATTAATATAGGATGAATGTGTGAATCATACTACATTCATACAGAATCTTGCCAAAAGTAGCTTATGACTAATTTAGACATACTACTCTTTTCACTTCCGGCTTGTCACCTACTCTACTGTTGAGTAGTATTCATATTCAGAAGTAACCAAGGAGAAAGAGACATACGCCACAAATCAACAGCAACCGCTAATGCATTTTTTGAGCCATATTCTTTCACTTCCAAGGTTTATGACATGGATGTGCAATCGATTTGATAAGCACAAAAGACTAACCAATCTGTCCCCAAGGATACATTAAAAGGGGGCATTGATCAGAGTGAATTGACTGTGCAGCTTACGTGAATAAAGAATGAATCACATTTAAATTATTATTACTTTAGAATCTATATGGAATGGAAAGGTGAAAGGTCAACTGTGAGAATATTGCTATATCCGCACTACATATATACAGTTTATGTTTAGCAGTGACCTTGAGATAACCCCAAATCAATTAAAAATTCTTTCAAAAAGCTTCTTTTTTTCTCCCACTGCAGAAACTGCACTGCATATCCGATTAGGCAACAGTTGCTGCTGTGAATGTTTTTTTAATTTTGTGTGTTTATTATGCAGTAGTGTAGTGCTCAGTTTAGTTTATTACTTTGTTATGATATACTATAGGGGGGATTATTAGACGATGAATAATCAGATTAATCATATACACTTATGCATACACACATACTTTTACACACTTTGTTTCATATGCACTACCTTTCGAAAGCTTCAGGTCAGTACAGAATTATTTTTAAAGAAATTAATGCTTTTATTCTGCAAGGGTGAATTAAATATATTAAAATTAACAGTAAAGCTTTTTTTTTTTTGAAAAAAATATTAAGCAGAAGAAGTGTTTTTTACATTGAAATAATAAATGATTCTTGAGGATAATATTTGCATATTAGAATGATTTCAGAAGGATCATGTGACACTGAAGACTTGAATGCAGAAAACTCAGCTTTGCATCACAGGAATGAATTATATTTAATTTTCAGTATATTAAATTAGAAAACAGTTATTTACAGTTATTTAGTTAAATTACAGTTTTACTGTATTTTTGATCAGATAAATGCAGCAAACACATTCAAAAACATACAGACTCCAGAATTTTGTGACAGTGTTTTTATCCTACAGACAATATTAAATGGTCACAGGTGATCTTCCTTCTGCTTCTTCCTAGAGGTCACAGTGAGTGTTCAGCTTGTGAGCAATTGCTTTTCATCTGTGTTTGAGTGTAAAATTGTCTCTCCGGTGTCTGATTAAATCTTCAGCATGTACTTGAATCATCGGTAACCTGTGATTAATCTATACAGAGATGTGAACTTCTCTAATGGGCTGATTCACTCCTAATTAAAAGCAATTTTGTGATATAACCATGAAAACCCTTTGTGTGCAAGAATATGAAAGTCAAAAGGCTGAATGTAAATGATGAATCAATCTTTCGATGCTGGACCCATGATAATATGTTTTGAAGATGACCCAGAGGCATCGCTGCAGTGACTTTCAATTCTGCTTGATGGCTTTAGGCTATAAGAGTTGAGAGATAGCAAGTGTAGCAAAAGAACTGATTGTGTTGTATGTGATAACTGTGTCTAGCCTCAATTGCTGGTGTCAATATGAATTCAGTTTTGCAAGGAAAAAGGTTAATCTAATTATTCAATCTCACTTGCTTTATCTCTCCACTCACCCGGCAGATTTCCACGACAGTGAAGCTGAAAGCACTTTTGGATTTGATTAGTGGTTTTCTTGGGCAAGTTAGACACCTTAGAGACGAAGTCTCTTTAAAAGTCCATGTGAAGGGCTCTTTTCAGCAATATGACATGTTGAATATCTGAGTGAAATGAGGAGAAAAGTAACATGGGACTTTATTTTTCACCAAGAATTTTAGTATATCATTTCATGCAGGGGAAATAAAAAGCAAAGCCTGAGAGCTTTATCTGCTAGACAACAATATAGATAAAATGTAGCTAGATCTAAATCCACAGCATAACTTTTAACATGAAGGAAACCCTTTTATACGAAGGAAATTGGCAATATTTATTTCTCAAAGTGTTTTATCATCATATGACCTTAATACAGCTTCTAGCCTGAATAAACAACTTCTGAATTGTTATCAGTTGTTTATCAGAACATCTGCCAGTTGTTTCAGTTATGTTGATATATTCCTCCTCACATAATCTTTTTTGCATCCTAGCATTTGAGTCTGTGAGACAATTTCAGTTACAGTTCTTTAATGGATGTGGCTTTGTGAAGCTCCCTGTAGTTGGTTTTTTTGTGTAAACAGGTCTTCTTTCACTGAACTTTTTTTTTGAACTTTCAGCAGCCTGTAAAAATAATTCTTGCTTGATCTAACTGTACAGTTAAGCACACAAGAGCTTTCACATTTTAGATGTAATTTCGTGGCATTCAAGACAAACAGGTACACATGTACCTTGCCACTCAGTGGGTATAAACACAGTGACTCCTGCCTGCTGTGACTTCGTTTCATACCCTCTATTACATATTGCTTTTAAGTAAGTTCAGAAGCATATGAACACCTGTTTCTGTGTTGAAACAAAGAAAAAGTTAATGGAGTGTCTATTTTGTTTATAAGTGCAATAAACCCATCTTGTTGGCAGCTGGGACAGCGTGTGGAGAGTAAAGACAGAATCCACCTTTTCAAATGTGTGTAGGTGTGTGTGTACATACACATCCATTCAAAAATCTGGGATCAGTAAGATTTTTTTTTTTTAAGACGTTTCTTATGCTCATCAAGGCAGGCTACATTTATTTGATTAAAAATCCAGACAATGTAGATACTGTAAAACTGTAAAATATCTCAATTTAAAATAATGGTTTTCTATTTCAATTTACTTTAGAATAGAATTTATTTCTGTGATGCAAAGCTGAGTTTTCATCAGCCGTTACTCCAGTCTTCAGTTTCACTTCAAAAATCAGTTTAACATGCTGATTTGATATCAGTGTTGTTATGCTGCTTAATATTTTATTCATCAAAGAATCATGAAAATATATCACAGGTTCTAAAAAAATGCTTTCAGCACTGATACTAAATCAGCATATTTCTTTAAAAAACATGAAAAATCCCAAACTATTGAGTGGCTGTGTGTGTGTATATAAATAAGTAAATAGATAAATAAATACACACACACACACACACACAAGAGTTCTGGCATGAAACTCTAGATGGTGTAGTCTGATAGGTCTAACAAACTCAATCCTAATGACATCATCACATGTCACAGCTGATTGGTTCGCTAGTGTCAACATCCAGATAAATGACTAGTTCTTGCTGTAGCAGTTTGCAGCATGCTTTAGAAACCCCCCACCTTCCATCTGTATAGATCGGCTACATACGCTTTTATGGGGATATTTCATGTATGTTATATTTTATATTTTCTTACTTGCGCACAGCATGTTGTGCATGTATTGGCAGTAGCAAGCCTCGATACTTCCTCTCCCACAGCAGCAGCAGCATAGCAGATCTGTTCCACTACCCGATCTCATGAATGTGCATGTAAATAGTATGCCAAATAAAAATTAAAATTCATGCTATAGATACAAAACAAAATGGACTTTGGCATATTTATGCTACTTTATGGGTAGGATTAGGGTCGTGGGGTAGATGTGTATATGTACACAAAAACTGCATATCATATGCACGCCAACAAATTTCTTATGATATTAATGCGAAAACGGTGTAATGCATGCCAAAGACGTGCGTGTGATGTATACCCAAAGTCCATTTTTGCTTATCAGTACCACAAGTTTTTGTTTTTATTGTGCGTACCATTCACACACATTTTCATGAGATCGGGCTACTTTTCCACCAAGACCAAATACATCAACACTGTCATGTACATTACCATGACAATCGTTCCAAGAGTTGTCATGACAGAAATATCTCTGAATTGTGACTTCATGTCTCATAATCTCACAACTATGTTCTCTATTTAGGGGAGACCATTAAAAACCCTGTTTTTTCATGCATCTGTCAAATTTGAGATTTTGGACTTTTTGGTTTTTTATAAAGTAATTTAGTGGACTAGTGGAAAGAAAACATACAAAAGACACTGCTAAGTGTTTCTTTTATAGGACTTTGTCTATTTGTATCAATAGATTTCAATTACAATACATATTTTTAAAGGCTGTTTTCTCTAAATGAGTTTTTTCTCATACACTGAGCCATATATCTCCACTTCAGCACATACCAAACTTTACATTTTTATCCCTGTCTATATCCTGAAGGTTTTTACTGAGGGATTTGTTCATACATAATTTACTTGATAATATACAACATTTTATTCCACCCAAAAACTGTCAAAATGTATTGTTTTTTTCTGTTTTAAGTATTTTCTGAATTATGGAGCGACTAAATTAGACACCTGAAATTCCCTCTGTAAAAACCTTTGACTCTAATAGGTCAAAAAAATTAAATAAGAATTTTGAAACTGACTTCATCCAGTGTTTAGATTTTTGTTCTAGAAATGAATGCAAATTAGTGCATATTTCATAAAATAATGCATCATTTGCATATTTAAACTTGATATTTTAGAAAACTCATAATACAAAAAATGTTTGCAATTATCAATGTAAATAATCAACTAGGTAAGTAAGGTGATAACTATTCGTTATTTATTTTTACTCTATTCACCTGCAGTGTCTCGCCTTAACTTTTTTTTTAAATGAGCTAAACACCACATTATGGATTTTGTATGAACATAACCTAATGTGCATTGGTAATCATTTTGTGTTCTGCATGTAACCTTTGCATAATTTAGCTTTTTTTTTTACCCAGATCTGATAGCATGACTTTACGACACTAGAGAAATTATGTAGTCTTCAGCTGAAATAATAGTCCTGACAAGTGATTAATGAGTCTGTACCTTTCCAACTGACAAGACATGAAAAGCGTACAACTTTCAAACTGTCTTGTTCGGTGCGTTATTAAAAATAAAAAAATCATTATTTTAAGACATTCAGATTGTTATGAAGCAGCCTCTGACTGACGTCAAATCACTGGACCTGGAAGAAAGAATGAAGATGTGGTGGCCTTCTTTTCAGAAATAGATCAAAGTAGAGCACAGAGTAGGGATGTCACCACAGTTCAGTAGCAGTGTCAGAGCCAGTGCTGTCACCTTTAGCATTTCATGCAGAGTACAGGTAGAGATTCTGTGTTCCAAATCTAACTTTCATGTAAAGAGCAGCACTGGCTGTCATATCCCCTCATGTACACAAAGTGCTGAGAGCACAAAGAGTCCCCACAGTTTCCTCTTGAAATTATCCAAAGAGAAAACTTGACACTCATTTTCAGTGTGGTCAGGTCATGTTCAATTAGGTGACCTTTGATTGCACACCTGTTCGCGAGGAGTCTTTGAAAGAGGCTGCTGTAGGTCTGCTGTTTTCTGCTGAAGCATTCATTTTAGAGTCAGAAATCACTAACTGAGGTTGCTGAGACCAGTACATCAAAAATATGCTTAATTTGTTCTTTCATTCGAACTGGCAATGTTTTTTGTGACTCAGTTCATAAAGTAGGGTCAAGAGGTTGTGAGCTTGTCTCAAAATAAGAGTGTTTTGAAAGTTTCCTTTCTGTTAATGCCAAGAACGTCTTCATCACAGACTCACATATTAACTCTGTGACATTCATTAGCCCTCTTACAAAGCTTTTGTGATTTGTGCAAAGTATTGTGGAATTTAAATCTTAGAAAGATCAAAGATGTCGAAATATTGGAATTGGGATGAATGTCACTAGTGTTTTGCACAGCATGTAATATCTTCCTTTTGTGATTTAGTCTTTCTCATTCACAAACTCTTTTTGTGTGAGAAAGATTTTGTACGCATTAATAAAAATAAAATCTAATAAATCCTATTAAAATATTTTCAGTTTGATATCTTTTAACTTTTAACTTTTTTTTTTTCTTCCATCAGCAGCAACACTAAATTGCATAATTTTGGCATAATTTATCTATAATCAAATCACAGTATCTGAGAAATTGGAGACAGATGCTGTGACAGAGATTATAGACCTGATTTATTAAACCAATTTTTTGCACAGTGGAAATACAAAACATGATAAAATGGATATGGACACCAGTGGATATTCTGTAGTCAATGGGGGCTGTCAAAATGAGAGTTCAAACAGCTGATAAAAACATCACAATAAACCACAAGTAATCTGCATGAGTCCAATCCATTTATTAATGTTTTGTGAATTCAAATGCTTTTTGTAACTTTGTAACTTCAAATAGTTGATTCCAGGTGAAATACAAGTCCATAATGAATAGTTCAGTGCTGTCGTCCTCTCACATATGTCTGATAATCCACCAGCATATTTGTTTAAAACTGTTTTGGGTTGTTTTCACTTGATCTGTGCATATTTCTCCTGATTCAGACAAGCTTAGTTTATCACTGGAGAAAGCTGGAATTATGCTAAGGCAGCCAAAAAAATCTTAATGAAAAAACAAAGTTAATAAAATGTAACCATTAAATCAAAATATTAAAAAATACAATAAATATAAAAAAAATGCTCAACTGGAATTTAAATTTTTCATATACAGCGTGTCCCATATGAAATAGCATAATTAGCAAATGTACATGACTGTTTGAAATCTATCTAAATAATTAATGCTTAAATTAAAGCTTGTCTAGACAGAAACAGTGTTTGCAAATCTTTGTTTATTGAGATATTGATATGTTGTATGGATTGTTTACAGGGACTAGAGGTAGATTCTTTTCCATTTATTAAATATCATGGATGTATTAAGACCAGTTGAGATGGCTCAAAAGCATTTTAGTCTGTGACTAGCTTATGCCTTGTCTGTGAAACCGGGAGAAAGTATACTTTTGACATTATCAAGCAATAAAGTGGCAACTCCAATATTGAATTTGTAATTTAAAGATCATAAATTCAAATCAAAGTTCTGACATGAAGGCTCTTTGATAATAACAAGAATGCAAGTGAACAAATGTAGTAGTTTGACATTTGGCTGTTTGTAGAAACATCTGTTTATTAGTCCTTTTGAGAAGTAAGGTGTTGGGCTTTGTCTGATTTAGCTCTCGACTATGAATATAACAGAATAAATTGGTTGTAATCATTCAGTCTGAGTTTTACAAATAGAATCCCCTATGGTCCCCATCACCAGGATGCTGCTTTGACAAAGATGGGACACACTTGATTGGTCTAGCTTTGCAG
>JAUMHE010000024.1:1757698-1777698 GCA_032359235.1 Enteromius mattozi
AAGACTTCAAAACGAAAGCAAAACTGAATACAAAAACATAGACAATAAACAGAACCAAACAGACACAGAATGTGACAATATAATACTGTCACATTTTTTCATGCTAATTATCCAAAACACTTGGTACTTTTAGTTAACATTCTAAAATTATTGTACAGCATAATTCTTAATATGTCAAATGGCGTGGTGCCAAAATAATAATTTCTTATTTTCTTAAGTACTGTACATGGTTTGCTCTGAAATAATTGGGTACAGACAGAAGCAAGATTCTGTAAAAAGCAATGGCCTTCTAAAAATGTAGACAACAAATATAGAAATTTCTTTCACTGGGAATGATAAATAGTTCAAATCTAGGCTGGTAGCATTGCTATTTCACCTCAGAAGAGTTCATGGATAAGGATGGATACCGTGCACTCTTTGACCGCATATTCGCACCAAACAATTGAAACTATTCTAACTATGCACTAAATTTGTATGTACTTCAAAAGAGGTGTGAGCCGGGTGCAATTTTGTGCAACCACCCGTGGCAAATGCGAGTCCTACATTCATAAAAAGAATATGAATTTATAGAGAGCATTGTGGCAGACAGCGCGAACCTCAAGGTTTCCAGAAGCGGCTTGAATAAACAAACAAGGAGAAGCTATCTGTCCCCCCAATCTCTAAATACACAGACAGCCACTTAGGTCACTTGAAAGGCTAATTTTCTGGAAATGTCACGTTAACTCTGAAGGCCTCACAAGGCATGAGAAAAAGAAGATTAGCCCAGATGGAGACATTTGCAACACCAATCGCAAAGGAACTTGGGATTAGGCAAGCACCTTGTCTCATCTTCAAACATATGCACACATTCACAGACACACAAAAAGGTCATTTCATACTCATTTCCCCCAACTCTGGTTGCACTTCAGTAAAAGCGAGGATGCATGGGCTTGAATATATTTGACAGACACAAGAGGATGCTTATCGGCACTCTTAAAAGTGCTGCGTCAAAAGCCATTTCATGTCACCACGGCTTCACTCCTTCCTCTGAATTTGTTTGATTGTCACACTTTGCATTCGGTTTTCTCCTCTGAGATGGTTCTCGCAATAGCTCACAAACAGACAAACAAAAAAAATGACTATTGAGCTAAAAAAAATCATAAACCCGTTTCACCCTGAACTAGACTAACATGAAACCGCTGGTGCAGTGAACCCTTCTCCTGAATAAACAATCCAAGTCTTAGAGTAATATTAAGGGTATACTTCCATTGTGAAGAATGATGTGTAAATACAGCAAATTGGTGAAAAGGGTAAATGAGTTTAATATAACACAATGCATTCAAATTGGAGCAGGTCCATGCCTTGAGCTGTGTATGTTTCCCATCCCAAGGTTAACAAAATAAATTATTTGCAAAGCAGCAAAAAAAAATCTTATCCTGTTGTGGATCAAATTTTTGTGTAACCTCCCAAGTTGAGCGAGCATCCAGGGCATCCATTTCAAACAAATTTATTACGGCATTAAATTAATAAATAAGAATATCACAAGAGGTGACCTTCCCCAGCCATGCAAAAATAAATGTCTGCCGCACTGTCCTTCAGCTGTGGGAACTCACATCAGAAATATTGCTATTTTCTTTCAACATTCCTCCATGCAAACTGGATTAGCGCTCCACTGCTTATTTAACCTTTTCAAGTAAACAAGATTATTTATTTCAACTGGCCTCTCCTAGTTTTATCTTCTGGTTAAGAGAAAAGAGAATGAAAAATAAATGGGTGACTGTGCAGCGTTCCCACGCTTGGTAGTTATATAGAATGTGTTGTAGAGTTAATTGGAAAATGAGCAAGAACCTTTTGGACAGAGCTGTTCTGTTAGAGTCAATGTCAACATCTTAATGTTTGGCCAGCCGATGACTTCACATGTAGATAGACTAATAATGCCCAGCACAAGCACGACTTTCACAGTTATTGCTCTTGTGACCCTTCATTAGACCAGATGGCATTATTGGCATTGCTCTGAGTTGAGCAGATGAAGGATTTGAACTCTTTGGTGGAGTCCATTTGACACCAGAGTTTATTTGTTTCAAACTTTTGCTCTGCTATGACTGTAGCTGAAGGAGAAAACTGACTGCAAAAGAAATTTATAGTAATGTTCGCTATACAGTCTGTTGAGGTAAAGCTGAGAATGCACGTTCATGTACAGAATTGATTTGTACTTGAATTTTGAATAGCTACAATCAGACAGATTAAACAACATTGTTTGATAAAACTATCGATAAATAGATGAACGACTGAACGATAGATAGATAGATAGATACACACACAGATTTGTCAATTTGTAAAACCAGTGTTTGTTAATTTGTTTGTTTTAATTGTTGCTGTTGTTGTTTTAATTGTCATTTACTGTACTGTAGGTGCACTGGTAAACAGTTATTATTAGTACACACTGTTGTGTGTTGATTGTTCCGAGTCAAATAAGATGATGTGGTAAGAGACCTGCGGGGGCAGTTGGAGGTGGGTGTACTCAAACTTGAGTTTGAACCAAACCATCAAAACAAATGCGAAGCACCACAAACGTAACAGTTTAACACATAGCACACATTACAAATTACAATCCATCGCTTATAGTCCTGTCATATATTATCCTACTGTTTCACTTTTTAATATGACATGTTGAACACCAAAATAAATAGCATTGCTTAATGCTAATCAGACTTAGCATGCACGCCTACTGCCCAGAATTGCATCTGCAGGTTAATTTCAGAACGTATTGATCTTTGCATAAGGTTTCACTCCCCTGACAGTCATCAAGTTACCTGAGGCAGCTCTGTCCAGCGCTCCATCCCTGGCATTCGTGTGGATTCATGTGTTTGTGTGTGTGTGTGGGTGGAGACAGCGTACGGATCGGAGTTGCGCTGACATGCCCTGAGGCCCACTCACTGACATAGCTTGTTTAGCACAGTTTCAAATTATTTTAATGAATCCCAGTTTGATGTTATTTATATATTAACACTAATCAGACAGTCACAAACAGGCCTATTTGCGATCGCCAAGCACTTCTTCGCCTATGTATATGGATACGCCACATACAAATTTTTGAAATTAGCCAAATAAGACCTCTTGAATATTACAAAAGAAGTAGGTCAATGCGAATGTTTGAGACAAGAATGGAAAACAAACTTGGGGGTGAGAGCAGCCATGATAGTGTGGGTTGATATGAATAATGCAAACACACAAGCTTGTAAGGTTAATACACGGTAGGCAAACACAATCACCCTTCCCCTTTTTAATAGGAATGTGCTTATTGAGACACTTAGAGGGGTGGCAGGTGATGCCTGACCTTTTATACACACAGTTCAAACATTCATTATCATACAAATATGAGCTTTTTCAGTAGACCATCGATACATGGATATGTCAATAAGTTCAAGCCTGGAAAAGCGCAGCAGCTGATTGGCTGGGAAGAAACAGTGCTTTTCTAGGTGATTAAGCTCTTTCTGAATCACCCTGTTTCAGCAATATTTGGCTGTGTGAATGCAGACGTATTGAGAGAGTGTCGATCAGTAAGTGCATTGTAGGGCATGTATGGTTGTTTGAAATTCATTTACAAAAAAGAAAAAGATTAAAATAAGCTACTGAAGGTCCCTTTTATTTCAGTGCAATTTCAACGATGTTTCTATAGGGTTTTTTTAAAAAAAAGGCAATCAATGGGTGTGTGCTGAGTTTAAGCAAGCATATTGAATTCAGATACACATACAGTAAGAACGGTTGAAAAAGTATGACCATTCTCAATAGATAGATATTCTATTGATCTTATTAGAAGAACATTTATAACATTTGTTCATAACATTCTTAGAATTGGGTTAGCGTTCTAGGAAGGTAGAGAACTTTGCTATAAAAGTTGATAAATTCTGAGAACATTCCCTCTTAGCTAGATAGATGTTTTCCAAAAATGGATAGTTCACCCCAAAAATAAAAATTCTGTTATTAATTACTCAACACATGTCATTCCAAACCCTTAAGACCTCTGTTCATCTTCGGGAATATTTAATACAATATTTATAACAAATTAAAATATTTTGGATGAAATCCAAGAGCGTTCTGACACGTTCAAGGCCCAGAAAGGTGGTAAGAACATTGTTAAAATAGTCCATGTGACATCCATGGGTCAACAATAAAGTTATGAAGCTATGACAATTATTTTTGTGTGCAGTGGAAAAATAGCAACTTTATTCAACGTTTACTTCTTTTCCAGGCACTGCTGTTCACAAGAGTACCACAATGCATGCAAATATTAATTCTGACTGTTCTTTGAACACGTCCATTTGTTATGTTTTAGAAAGTTTTGCTTATTTTGAAAATAAATAAATAAAAACTTGATGATTATTCTACTAAAAAGTACCTTGCTATAACACCAAATTTTGAGAACGTTCTGTGTTGACTGGGTAGATGTGGACAGATATATAGATAGATAGTTCAGCAAATCTGTGAGGTGATTACAGTCAGTCCCTTTATTTCAGTCCAATTTCAGCTACATTTCTATAGGGTGTTCTTATAAAATTGTGATGAATAGGTGTGCTGAGTTTACATGAATGTATTGAATCCAGGAGCACATACAGTACAGTGCAAGCGCTCAGAATGTCATTTTAAAAGAAAAGCACAGTATTGAGCACCCAACATCAATTATCCTAATGTTTTTGATGGCTTTTCATAGATAGATAGGAAATGGTAACAAAAGCAGCATCATTACATTCACGACTTGACGTTCAGAAATGGCCGTGGCACAGATCGCGTTCTCACTGTAGCTGGAGCAAGCACCGGTCTCAACCTTTTTAAACCTTCCCTAAACCTTCCCCATTTTTAACAGGCACATTCTCCACAAAGGGTTAATTCAATCACGTCAGGGCTCTTTGCTCTGCCGCCCGCTCTCTCCCATCATACTTTAGACTCAGCCGAGCGTCCCCTCATTGATGGCACCTTTGGCTCCACAATAGAAGCTAATTTGTTAGAATCTTTCACAGGTCAGGGGCTGCGTGAAGGCGAGAGGAGGGCGCCTCGGCCACCGGGAAAATAAAGCCATCCACCGAGGTAGGGGGAGCCGGGATGGGAATGATGGGGTGGGGTGGGGGGTACTGAATGCCCACCTCTCTTTATGATCGTGGATATCTAATATATAAATATCCATTTCCCTCTCCTGTCAGGCAAGGCTGTAAGCTCTCTGCTTCCCCCGTCCCAGTTAACGCAGGTTAATAGATTGATTCCAGTGACATGGCTCATAATGAACAGTAAATTGTTTTATCTCTTAAGTCTTATTTGGTCGGCCGGGAAAACATATGAGGTAATATGGCCAGGGCTAAACGGGGCGTATAATAGATCTCCAGCTAAGGCATAAGGATAAGGGCTAAGGCAGGGCGATGATTAATGAAAATAATAATGCAGTTGAAATTGAAATTTTTCTTATTCTTCTTTTTTTCCCCAGCCTCTTTTAACTTTTTATTTTTTTTAATAGCCCCTCTTTCACCTCTGGCTCTGACCATTCATGTGCGCTGTGATTTGTGGGTAATTGTAGGACATCATTTGTTTTAAGTTCTGCACACGCCATTCGGAGACACTACTTCCACGCATTACTTGTGCTCAGCTTATTCGGTAATCCAAATGACGTGACGCAAACAACATTCTGAATATGTTCAAATGATGCGACGCAAGGAACGGATGCAATTATGTTAAAATCAAGGTCATTAACCAGTGTGCAGAGAACTGACCCTCTTTTCTCAGCGCGGTTCATGTGATGACAGCGAGGCAGGGTAAAGAGACAAGAGGTCACCTCTGTTTCATTGCTTTTACATTTGTTGGGTTGGGCCACAAATCACTTTGTTCTTAGCGTAGCCATTAATGCTGCTGTATATCGGAGCATTCTCAAGCATCTCTTCCGCTCAGCTAAAACCACCTCTGTCATCTTCTGACATTTGGAGTTGGCTGTGAGCAGTCAGTTGTGACATGCTGCATCTGGTGGATAAACTGTATTCTTTGTCTTTTCTGGTCCACGTTCAAAGACAGAGTGTTTATTGTTGCTATAATAATTTGTTCATTAATTTAAGTTTGAAGTTTTGCTTGTATAATTATATAAGAATTAATGGTGTAGCCTAGAATTAGTAATGAGACCCTGCCAAAACTGTTGTCACATTAATAATTACCAACAAAACCATTGCCATATAAATAATTCTCATAAAAGCCAATGTACATTATAAACAAGACTTTAAGACTTTTATGGAGATTTATTTATTTTTTATTCTATAGCCTTAAGCTTTATTTCTTTATAATAAAATGAAAGGGTCACAAACAGCAGACAAAAGCAATGTTAGATGTTAATATCAGCATGAACAGGTCCCAATTTTTAAAAAAAATCTACAAACCAATTTTGCAAGTTAAAGAAAATACAACACAGGCTGCTATAATTACACACTTAAATGAGGATAAGTATGGCTTTAGGCAGTAAATTATTGACTTGCAAATTTAAACAGTTAGTATAAATAATATAAATCATTTTCCATACTTTGATAACATATCAGTTTAGGAATCAGTTCTTACTAGAAAGTAGTCGCTTGCTTATTATCATGCATATTACTAGCATATTGGCTGTTTATTAGTACTATATTAGTACTTATTCTGCATGACCATATTTTATATCCCCTTAAACTTAACAAATGCCCTATTGATTATTAATAAAAAGAGGAAAAGAGGTGATAGTTAATAGTTAGATTAAAGTATGAATTCATCTCCAAACTAAAGCTGGACCCATATTTTCGGTCCAGTACAGTTTTTAGGTGATATTAGTGTATTTCAACATTTTTGCATTGTGTTGATCACCACTGCAAAGTCAAAATTGGTTTCTTAAATAAAACTTGCCAAGAACCACTATGAACCCTAGTTAAAACTCATAAACAGACAATCAGCAGTTATTACTGGTTTCTTATTACAGTATGTGAAATATTAGGTTGCTGGTTAACTTTATTCCCATGAGAAAACATAGTATCAGCCTTCTGTCCACTGAAATATTTTACAAGTTAAAGTGCTGGTCTCAGACACTAGAGGGAGAGCTTGGTATCAGTGCTAAGAAAAGGGAGTAGATTTCAACAGTTGTGTCATTAAAAGAAAAAAAAGTAGAATTTGAAACATAGAAATGATGTGATATTACATGTAAAAGACCATACTAAGCTTTATTTTTGAATAACTAATGATTGAAATGTGTGACATTGATCATGCGATGGTCAGATGTTCTTTCAGTGAAGCACAAGAGGCTTTTGGATCATTCTCAAATTGTTATACACACACACACACACACACACAGATAATCAGATAATAATTTCACTAGTAGACGCTGACGCCACTATTGTAGATGTTCATTAACTTTTTCCAAGTTTGCAACAAGGTATGGCAGTTCAGGAGGACAAAAAACACCTATGTAGAAATCAATGGCTTTTAATTTCATTCTATTGATAAACCTTGATAATGCAGCAGTTGAACTGGGCCTCTGTCAGTGGTCATGGCAAGAGGCAGATGAAGAGTAATTGTGCCTTGACCCATATAAGACCACTGCCGCCACCTTACTTGATCTTGCCGTTCGAGCCTTACCCAGCCTGCACTAGACCTGCTTCCACGCAGCCCTGCCTGTGGCAAGGTGATAAATTACACTTCTTAACTACCATTGATTACTTTGGGCTTCTCCACTTTGTGTGACAACTGTTCAGTCGTACCGAATAGAGCTTAATGGCACATTAGAAGGAGGAAAGTACACAGCCTCCCCAGCTTTGATTAAACCTGCTTGTTGGCTAATAAAGACAAACCGAAGTGTGTTTGGTCTAAGGTGGCTGGAGACCACATGGCTGAAGATATGAGATGCAGGCCCGGCATTCTCTGGATGCATTTATTGAGGGTAATTAGGTTGTTTTTCTTACAGAAGTAACAAAGACTAACACTTTTTAAAGGTGTTCCTTGGGAATCCAGAGACATATATATTGATATCAAGCAAGTAACATTATCTTTTCAATAATTTAGCTTGAAAAAGAATTAGTAAACAGTTTTACTGTCTTGAGAATAGAGGTGAAGCATGGTTTAGACTAGAAGTATTTTGTATAAGATTTTTTATTTATTTATTTATTTATATATTTTAAATATGCGTAATTGTTCATAAATTATAATTTTATAATATGTAGTTAATTGGGATTTCTTATATTTATTCAAATTGTAACTATATATATATATATATATATATATAGTTTTTGTTATTGGTATTTCACTATTATATTACAATCTATTCGCATTATACTGCAATACAATTTATTATAATTATATTGTATGTAAATTCTAAATAAATATACTTTTATTTGTTTTTATATATATTTTTTAAAATGCCAATTATAATTGAAAAGACCTAAACCAGATGTCTTATTATGAAACCACCATGTGACGGGTCACATGCAAATAAAAACACTGTTGTTAGTCTAAACCAAAGCCCTTCGTTTGTCACCCTTTTTCCATGTCAATCAGTTCCATCACTTTTTTTTTGGATTGCTGTCATCAGACCTCAAAAAAGTGTAAAGCCTGTTTGTCCCTCCTTGTAAAAGAAAATATGGGAGCAAAATGTGTACCAGTCTGGCCAACCTGTTCGTTCAGCCGTCAGTTTAAATCAGTTTTGACACTCCTGTCACTTTCCCTGACCCTGGAGAGACTTCTACTGACCTGGACCATCCTATTAGGGTCAAAAAGCAAAAACTCAGCACCAATCCAAAAACAAAAGCTGTAAACCCCTCATTAGAATAAGGATAATGTCATCTCTAAAGGAGAAGTGCCAGTTGGAGAGGCTGGGAGCAGCTGTCTAAGAGATTGCCTTTGTGTTGACGTTTTAAGGCAGGCCCTCGGGCAGAGGTGTGCCCTGGCAGGTCAGTATGGCTCGGGGGTCGGGGCTTTTTGCCCCTGCCGTACCACAAGCAATGGTGTTCTCCCAGAAAGGGCCTGGCACTGCTGTCATCCACAGATCATGTGAAACTGCCAAAAGTCAAGTCTAGTATCGAAGGGTTAAACTGATTAGCCATGCACTTGTGCTCCCTGGGTCAGAGTTGGAAGAACAATAGTTTGATTATGGAATGGAGATTTCTTTCATTGCTTGCTTAATATGGCCTTGCTTTATTCGCGCCTGCCTCAAAAGAGCAAAAGTCAGATGACGACGGTCTTGCAGGAGTTGGGTGGTGAATGTTTCCCTTCTTTTGCAGCCCTACCCTTCCTCATCGCTCTGCTCTTCTGGTTTCCTGTGGCTATTGCTCCCATTTGGATAGCCGCACTACCTCGCCCTCGCTTTCCATCCTCGGCATGTCTCTCAGAGAAGGCGCTCCCTGTCTTTCTTTCTTTCTTCCTTTCTTCTCGTTGTGTCCCCCCATTTTCCTCCACCCCCTTTCGCTCGCCCTGCTGGTCCTTCTCGCTGTGTTCTTCTCACTTTCGCCTACACTCCTCTCTGGGAAATGTAGATCTTTTCCTGACAAGTTCCTCGTAGACTGGAAAAGAAGCAAGGCCTCTGGAGATCATCAGGAATCTTCTGCCAAGAAACGCGTGGGAATGGTCTGGATGGGAAGAAGAAGGGCTTTTAATTGTTTTTTTTTTCTCCATTTTTTTTTTCTGCTGGAATTAGTCAGTGGAAAAAATGCGGTGATTGTTCATTTATTTATCTTATGTAAAAGTGGGGCTGCAGATTTGTGCCGAAAGGCTATGGCCGTGTATATGGGAGCGCAGAGGCGAGTTTATGACTTACCCAAGAATTTACATCCTTTCCTTAATTAAGACGATTAAGCGACCAATTGCCTCTTTAGCTGACTGCGTGATTATGTGCAAATGTGAAGTTTATGCATGTATACAATCAGTTGGCATTGAGTGCGGTACAATGGATCAATCAGGCCATATTTACAGCACCGGTGAATATTTACTCACTGTGTTTATGCACTTTAGAACCTGCTTCAGAACACAGCTGGAATAACACAGGCTGTACTTTTGGGTTCATTAAATGCACAATCAGATGGTTTCCTGACTGGAGAGTGGTAGAGTTCAGCTGTGAGGTAGAGGCCTCTGGAAGTTCATGGATGTCTGGAGACAGATGTTATTTTTGTTGGCCTGTGCGTCTCCTGATCTGTAATGATTATATCCCAGACATCCTTCTCGGCGAAAAGCATTGCAACAGCCGAGAGCTGAAATCTAATGATTGATTTATTTATAACGTGGATGGACAGAATGTTGAAGGTCATTGTCCATGAGAGAGTTGTAAATGAAAGTGACAGAGTGCACAAAAGTTGACATAAGAGATGAAGTCCATCTCATCTGCGTTCTTTATCCTAGACTCTTCCTTGAAGAAAGAGAAAATATATATATTTTTGCCGTAAAATTGGATATTGCACTTTTTTTATTATTATTATTTGCACCCATAAATAATAATTTTATCTAAAAGTAATTTACTCACCCTCATGTCGTTCCAAATTACACAATTAATTGTTTTGACTCACAAAACTGGTCTAGATGATATCCAGCATACTCCCTAAATATTTTACGTTAGTGGCGAATTGGTGCTAATTCTTATGAATTCGTACAATCTCATTTGTACGCTTTTGTATGATATGCTTACGTCCCTTGATGATTAGCTTTAGGGGTGGAGTTAGGGGTGGACCTTCATTCTTACATTAAAAAAAAAAAGTATGTTTCAATGCAAATCACATTTTAAGAATTTGGCGCCTCATAAAAAAAGTTAGGCTATATTTTCTCTTGAGATTGGGTTGGATTATTAGTAAACAACAAACTAAATTCTGATTGTGTTGTTCTGTGTTGTGCACAGGCCACTTTTGTAAGTTTTGAAATCATTTTTGATTGTAATATAGTTGAAAACGAGCCCAATGGGTTTGTGTGGTGATACAAAAAATGTTTTTAAATGTTAAGAGAGAAAGAATAGAATTAGCAAAAGAGCCTTTCTATATTCCCAGACAAGACAGAGGAACACTCATTGAGACTTAACTTACACATCATTTTCAAACGCTCCTCACAGCCCCTGTGTAGTCCTCCACCCTGCAGGGGATCACTGGAGGTCAATCTCTTGTTGAACAATGTCACTTACCATCTTTGTTCCAAAATGGACTTAAAAGGGCCTTTATTGCAGACGCACAATCAGGCCCCTTTCTTATATTAAAGGCGCATGACACATCAAAGGTGGGGGGCCATCAGGAGAGTTGAGGGGAGATCAGCATCCAAGCAACTGTATTAGCACATTGTCTAGTGCTATGAATGAGAGGGAACGGCTCCTGATTTTCAGCTGTCACTTCGCCTTCTTAACATGATTGAGACTGTTATTGTGAATGTCTCTATCTCCCAGGCGTCCGGTCAGAGAATGGCACCTTCAGAGGTGGGAAAAATGTACTATGTGCGCTGTTAAGAACTTTATAATGCACACTGGCTTGGCTGAAAGGGTTTCGTCATCAAAGACATTTCAGTTTGGGCTATAAAAACATAAATATCTAAAAACAATATTGCTTATTTCAGAGCACACAACAACCTTTTATTCTGCCCTTTCCTGATTTTCTTTTAGTGCAAAATGTTCATTGAGAAGGTCAGCAAACGATGTAACTGAATTACTGAGGCTAAACAATGGCAGAGTTTTTCATTTAATGATCGTTTTATTGCAATATATGTAAGTCTCTACTCATGGTACAATGAACAGGCCTTGATATTATGATATGTAATTTAATGCCATGACTGGGACCATCTTTGCTATTGCGTATTATTCAATAAAGTGTACACATATCTGATTTAAAGAGACAGTTCACCCAAAAATTTATATTCATATGCTTTTGTAAAGTTTTTTCTGTCAGTGGGGATATTTTATGTTATAGTTTCGGAACGACGTGAGGGTGAGTCTGCGGTTTTCCATTTTTGTGTGAACTATCCCTTAAAATAAATGTTTGTAAGTCAGATTTTGTGAGAAACTGCACTTTTGGAGCCGCTTGCCATTCAAGATGTGTTGTTAGCCTCTAACATGGTAGGCAGTGAGGAGTGAGTGCGAATTACTAATGTAAACCCGAGGAAGCCAAGTGCTAAGCCTGTGCTATGTTTTGACACGCTTACCAAACAATAGCAGAATCTTCATCAATCTGGAGATTGAGGCCGGAGCTAAAGCCTCCACATGTGGCTGCACGGTATTGTGTTTAATCCAGAGAGTTTGAGAGCAAACGAGACGAATCAAAAGAAGGAGAAAGAGAGAGAGAAAAGGGGCCCTGTAAATTCTGCTGGGCCAGGGGTCTCAATCTGTGCACGGCAGGAAGCTGCACTGGGTGGTTTGTTTAGCTGGATGTGATTTCGAGTGGCAGGAGGGGGTGTCGCCAAGTCATAAGGAGCACAATAGGGCATACTTTCTCAACACAGTTAATAGGCAATAATGACGTGGATGGCATCCAAGCACCTCCGTGGCCCACGTCTTCAGATTAAGATACCCTTAGGCCCACCGCACACCCCTCGTTTATTACCTCACTTCATTTATCACACAGAGTCCCGCTTTCTAGTGGTTGCGGGAGAATTTATGTGTGCGTGGTGGGGTTTTATGTGAATGCGCTGTTTTTATTAATGTGTATTGTTTGACCTTTGTTGAGAAAATGACTGTTTCAGAAACTAATGTTGAGTAAGGTAACTCAAGGCGTTCCACGTTGACTCACTCATTGCGGTACTTAGTCAGATCACAAGCGTTATTTTACAGACTGGCCATTAAGCTACACTATGATTAACAGGTAATTGAGGTCATGAAAGTAATTTTACTAAGTGAAACAGTTCCAACTGCTTCCAACATATAATCTCACCCATGTTTGGCAAAACATTCGGTTAACATATTGTACAAACATAGAAAAAAAAAGAAAAGGCAAAGAAAAAAAAGAGCTCAGGAGTATCGTGTTGCAGGAAATAAGCACTCACCCTCTCTAAGTAACCGATTCCAGGAAAGGTTGGTAGAGAATGGAGGAAAGGAAAAAAGATAGGGAGCCAGGGCCTGGGATTTTCGAAACACTGAACAAGATAGATTCTCTCCAAATCCTAATTGGAGAACAGTTGATTTAATTGGTATCCATTTGGCTGACAAAAGAAAGCAAGGGGTAGTGGGCAGGCAGGGAAGGCCCCTTGGGGGATGTGAACATGGAGTGGCTCTGCCGAACGCTCGGGGACGGATCACTTCCAAAGACAAACCGTGGGAGCTGGCAGGACAGATTGCAGCGGGAAGGGGAACGGAGGGGGAGGGAGCGGCGGTGAGGGAATGTAGAAAAAGCCTTTCAGAGCAGAGCCATCTTTATTTTAGAAGGCTGAGCTGTTTGTGAAGCTCTAAAACCACTCCGTCGCGCTCGGGGAAAGAACTTGTAATAGGACTCTGACCCAAGCAGGACAGAGGGGTTACGGTTCAGCGGTCCCTGCAACCTGAGGCCTCTCGCCGCCCAGACGACTAAATTAAAGTGATCACAACAAACTACGGAATACGCTTTGGATTAACTCGTCCACTTGGCCTTTCACGTTCGCTCTCCACTCTCTGATTAAAACGGTGGAAAAAAAACATGAAAGTCCCTGCTATTTAATGGGCTTGACTTTTCACACTGTGCCAATCGATCTTGAAGGGATAGTTCACTTAAAAATTTAAATGCTGTCATCTTCATGTCTGTCAAAACCTGTTTGACTAGTTTCCTTCTGTGGAACACAAATGAAGATATTTTGATAAATGTCTCGGTGTTTTGTGCATACAGTGCAGTTTATTTGCAGAAAAGTCGCACAGGTGAGCAAAAGATATTAGGTTCTTCATTTTGGGGTGAACTGTCCCTTTAATGAATAGCATTGCTTTACCTTGAAAAAGGTCTTGATAAAAATGCACTAATGCCAAAGGTATAATAATCATTTGATATAAATGGCATTTGAACAAAAACCAAAAGCTCTGATTTGATCAGCAGAGGTACGTGCTCTCTTTCTAAAAAAAAAGAAAAGAAAAAAAATCCTAATTTTAGAAAGCTCTAAGCATGTTTCATGGGCTGTGCATCTGTGTGTGTGTGTGGGATAAAGAGAGTGCATCTGTGGGCTGCCGAGGCCCGGATGTGCAGACAGGGGGAGACCCAGGTGCTGCACTGTTTTTATGGCCTCTGTGGAGAGAAAGGGTGGGGGGGAAGAGGGATAGAGGAAAAGAGAAAGAGAGAGAGAGAGAACGGGAGAGAGAGAGGAAGGGAGAGCAGGGATGGATGACCCGGGGCCAGGCAACATAGACCTTCACTTCTGCCACTAGGGGACCCAGTCACTTCTTATCTCTTCCTCCACTTTCACTGTTCTGCCATCCACAATCCTCTCTCCCCTCTCTTTCTCTCTCCAGCCCCACACCACCACCACGCACAATTCAGAAATTCATCTCAAATCACATTTGCAGATGCTGCATACACATAGGAAATAATGAATAAAAATAGCTAACCTAAAATAGTCTATGGATTGTTCAAATTGTTTTTAAATTGTACATGCTTGTCTAACCATAACCCTAACTTTTCTTAAAAAGGGCTTTAAATGTCGACCCAGGTAACAAGGGAAAAGGCTGAGGACTGAGCTCTTTGCATTTTAATGTATTTCTAATTTATTATTATTATTTTGTTATGTTATTTTATTTTATCATTGTATTGTTGTTGTTTTTTGTGTTGTTAAATGTATATATATATATATATATATATATATATATATATAAAACCATTATCAAACATTGAAATATATAAATAATATATTAATAATATATTAATACAATATATAATGGTTTCTAAATAGTTTTTGCATTGATGTTTTCTCATTAACATATTAATCTTTACACATTCAGAACATTTTTATTAAACACACTGTGGTCACCTGTTTTCTCTTTTCATGAAAGTAAGAGTGTCTATTTCTTCTCCAAATTATCTATATGTAATTGCATTTTATTATTTGCATTTAGTTTGTTTTTGTCTGCAACAAACCTGTAACTCATTTTGGGATTACAGCCCACCAGTTAAGACCCCTGCTTTAGTGTATAATCCCAAGTGCACAATTTACCAATCCATAGAGTCGAGTGTTTTAAGCGAGTTTCACTCCAAAACGATTCTCTCCATCCTTCGTTCTCTTTTCTTCAGTAAAAGGAACATTGTTAGATTTATGCTAAATCAGTGTAAGGCAGCGGCTAGCTTTAATCCCCTCCTTACAGTATATGACAGGGCTGCCCTCACCTTGCCAAGCACTTAAAGAGGCAATCTTTCAAAAACTCGCCTTTCAATTAAAGCCCCGTGAGTGTGCGTAGGAGCTGTACAGGAGTTGGGGGTTGTGGCGAAGGGGCAACAAGCCCATTCCTGATGTAAATGAAGAGATGCATATCAGCGTTAATCCATTGCTTTGTAGTCACAGCCATACCTAAAGTCTGTCTAATTTCCCTTGCCCTCCCCTTTCCAGCCAGAAGTGTATCGATCGGCTGTAATTGAAGTGTACTTGATAATCCGCAAGGAAACAGGGGAGAGGGAGACCCTCAACTCTAACTCTGATGCACAGAGAATGGAGATGGGTGTGTGTGTGTGCTGGCGCTGTGAGGGCTCTTAGGTATGGGCGGGTTGGGCAACACCCCTTTCACAATTTTTTCTCAGCTGATTAAACTCATTGAGAGGCAGGCAAGTGGAACAAATGGATACAAAGGTCTGCCAGGCAGCCAACAGCAGCACGGATTTCTTCATTGAAACTGCCAGCTCCAAATCTCTAAGGTTGTCTCTACACTATTACCCTGCAGGAGAGCCCTGCCCCGAGCTCCCTTAACTGTATGAATAACCACAGCGAGACCGCTCAGACCCGCAATGTAGATTTGGCATCTGTAAATCCAATTTCATACAATTTGATAACACAGCCACTGTTAGAATTAAATTATGTTTTATTCATCCCGGTAAAAGGAAACTCAATGTATTCGGTAATGAGTTCAGTGTTGGATAAATACGTCGGCTCACTTCGGTAACTGGGTATGTAATTGAAGGCGCATTGTTAAAATACCACCTTGCAAAAAAAGGCAATTGCATAATACGTGGAATGCAGGAAGAAGTCATTTCAACAAAGTTTTAACATAGACGTTACACAAATAGAGGATCAAAGCTATTTTGCTTGAGTAGCACGTCATCTGCCCATTGTTTGTTTGTAAGCAGGGAAGTGGTGGTCTGTTTCCTAGCAGACTCTCTGAGATGTTGCCCAGGATAGCTGTCTGACTATCTAGACTGGTCAGGCTCGGTTCTGGCATTTTAGTGCTATGTATTTCGATCAGGTATCTGTGTTTGTTTAAAATAGAAAGGGAGGGGACAGAAGATCAGCCGCGATTTGGAATCTAAAAATATTGTTTCTTAATATTTGATAAATAGAAATGTATGCTCAAAAGACTTGCCAATAGCTTATATAACTTGTATACACATGCTCTCTCAGTGCTATTCTTCTTGGCATTATGCAATATGCAATGTATTCTGCATCACGCTTCTTTATTATTCAGATATCGAAATCAATACATATGTACACATATGTATATAAGCCTATACTGTATATTATAAAGATAAGGTAATCTGTGTGCTGTATATATTGTGTTTGGATCTATATACTGTGTATATATGGACCTATCAAAAAGGCTCTATAAAAATCTGGTATTTTATAGAGGCAGTAAAATTATGATGGAGGTTTTGTTACTGAGCAAAAGAGGAGGAAAATACAGACAAAACATCTCCAGCAGGTGCAGGGGCTAAACAGAAAAGTATTCAAGGAAAATCCCTACTTTGTTCAACTTTTTCTTTTATTTTTAAAATAATCAGGGATGTTTGTCAGGCCTTTATTAGTAAACAAAAACATTGTGATAGATAGACTGATAGTATGAGTATGTATATGGACCTACATTTAGACCACAGGTCTCGATAATAGACTTCTCCCTGTGAACATGTGCGCTAACTAAAGAGAGTGTCCTGTCGCCAGCAAAGTGAATTAGACGACCTAAACTGTAGCCTTGCCAGACAGTTGTGTCAGTGTCCTTGATCATCATGCACTGACATTTGGCCATGAGGACAACAGGAAATGGCCAGGCCTGAATGGGAGCCACTGTGCGTCATGAAAGTGATAACACAGGCTTTGTGCAGGAGGGGTTGCTTACACCATATGACTGATTTACATTAGCAGAATGAGAAAGGTAGAAGGGAAATAGACACTTGTGTTAATATAAAAACATTCAAGTTCTATATATACTGTATAGAGAGAGAGAGAGTGAGAGAGTTTTCATAAAGCATTTTTAGTTTTAATTGATAAAATAATAGTTAAGCCATTAACTATGACTTTTGCCGTGAATAAACAAACAAAATTTACTGCTTAGGATTAGGGATATAGAATATGGTCATGCAGAATATAAAATATATATATTATGTATATAAGTACTAATAAACTAAAACAATTAAATATCTAAAAAATAAAATTAAAATAAAAATTAAATTAAATTAAATTATGAAATGAAGTGAAATGAAATGAAATGAAATGAATTTAAATAAAGAGACATTTGACTGTGAATACATTTTGTTCTGTAAACTTACTCTTACCGCTCTTCTAGCAGCTCGCACTCTCCAGGTATCACAGTGCCCTCTCCTCATTAACAACATTACCAGCACCAGAGACCTTAGACTTATGAGGCCTCATGCTTGCTCACAGCATGTTTTTGCCCACTCATACACACATATATGGCTTAACAGACACATACACGCAGACATGCTCACATGAAAACACACAGCAGGTTTCCAGACGTCCTTGCTCCTTGGGAGGGGCTGAGAAATAACCATAACTCCCTTCTCCCCTCCCTCCGCCCGGCTGACCTCTGTTTTAAGTGGGCAGCAGGTAATTGGTGAGGCGGTTGCCCATCAGCCGCCACCTCTGCGTGCGCCGTCTGTGTCATCTCTATTTATTATATTCTGTATGCACCCCAGGCTCGAGTAATCAATTTCACAAGGATACAGGCCTGATATCCGCCAGCGTGCGCATCATGAGGCCAGCCCTCCTCTTATCAAGAGCAGAATTGCTGGCTAGAGGTCAGAAGCAGATAAACAGGGGTGTAAAGCAACTCCCCCTCCTTATTCTAACCCTACCTCCTCACAAACAAAAAGGTTGGGGAGGCGATGTTGGCCGCTGCTGGTAGGGTGGCTGGGTGCATCGAGAACAAAACACACAGCCAGCGAGAGGCCGTGACCCCTGTAAGGTGCCTCTTGTTACGGCCGACCTTCAGAATTTCATCATCAGTGATCCTGACCGCTTCATAATTTGAAGGTAGCAGTGGGCCCATCTTTGCCGAGGAGTTTGTATGTGTGTGTTAGCCTACAAACATGCTCTTTCTGATTATCTCACCGGAGACCTTTATAGACCAAGCCTGACTCTATCAATCACAGCTATCTTTCTTGAGCTCTTCTCTTGGCCCATATCCCCCAATCTCCACCATAGTCCAACCATTTATGTATTTTTAAATAAATTATTATTAAATGTATTTTTTTATTTATGGAAAAGGAATCTACAAGTACAGACAGATAGATAGATATAGATAGATATAATTTGGGTTAATTGGGACGTTTATGCCATTGAAATACACACCACTTTTTGTAGAGTACTTTGTGAATAAATAAAACAATACATAAATAAGTAGATAAATAAACAAATAAACCAACAAACAAATGAAGCACATGCAATGGAAATTAATAGGGCCAGCATTAAACAACCCACTGTTTCAATTGTATAGCCAAAAAACATAACAATATGCTTGTTAATGTGATGTTAGTGTGTCAGAATTACTTACGAACCTTTTTTGTGTAAAGTTATATCCAATTTTCCACCTCATTGCCATGGCAACATACTGTAACACCTTCAAAAATTGGCCCCATTTACTTCCATTGTAGGTCTCTCACAGTAACCTTGAAATAAATGGGGCCGATTTTTTTTTTTAATTAAAAGAAGATATGTGAACCTGATGATTTTATAAAAACGTATATTGATTCTGTATTTTTTTTTTCAATGTTCTCTTCATTTTTATGGCCTTTTTAGTTGTTTATCATAGCAGCAATGTTGAAAAGTGCATAAAACTACACAGAAAAGGTTAGCATGTGATCTCTTTCATGCTAAAACCATATCAACAGTTACATGTCGGCTACGCAGACACTGTGTTCACTTTCATTGCAGGTGCATCGTTGCAACCAATCATTGAGAAAAGGAGAAATGCGGAGAGATTCATTTTTATGGTCATCAGCATTATGCCACAAGTGCTGTTGACTATCTCTGTATTGTACCTGGAATATTCCTTTACGATCTATTTGTCTATCCAGCTGCAGATTCTTATGTGCACTTTGCATCAGTTTCACATCAGACGCTATTAGCAAGACATTTTTAACAGATCGCTGGGTTCTCAACCACCCAACACCGGTTAAACATCACAATGACGCTATGTTCGAGAATTAAATGTTATTGGAGTGCCATTGTTACTTCATTTACCGCAACCATTATTGGTATAATCCCTAATATCCGCTTAGAATTCTGTAATCAAATAAAGTTCTTGTAAGATGGAAAGGTCATTGTGCCATAAGTGGTCATTAGCCATAGACATAGCGATGTTTAGGGATCAGTGGGTGAGTCCAAATCATGAAAATGTCATGCAGTTTGAATCAGCTTGAGTAAACATTCATTAGGTTGTGAGGCTGGCTGTGTAGACACATCCCAGGATTCCTTGCAAGCAGCTGTGTGTATTTGCAGAGGGGAATGAGGCCTGGAAGAATATGTTTTGTCGGCTTTACATCACTTTTTTGATGCTTTGTTTAAGCACTGACCGACCTGCATGAAAATTGTCATGTTTTTTCGAGAAATAAATTGCATTGGAATTATGAATATACTGTAAAGCACTGAATTTCATTTAGATTCTACACCATTTTACTTAACCAAAAACAACT
>JAUMHE010000024.1:1779320-1801074 GCA_032359235.1 Enteromius mattozi
TCTGTTCTTCTATTTGATAATGTTCAGTGCTTTGCTACAATCTGTATTGTTAAAAGCGCTATATAAATAAAAGTGACATGACTTGACTGTTGTACAGTTATGGCTGAAATTAATATGGTGACAGCATTCACAAACCTGAGTGACACAAACGCTGGATCTGACCAATGCACAAATAGTGAATGGACTCAGTGTATCTGGAGTGACTCACACATCATAAAGCAGTACAGTATAATGCAGATGAGAAAGAAAAAGATGGGGCCACCAACAAAGGTAGCTATTACCGGTTTACGAGGAGACTTACAGTTCGGCTTTCTCTGTCTATATAATTATTTACTATTTGGAAATTCTGCTTTCACAAAGAAACAAAAAATTTAGTGGATCGCTAAACAAATGGCTTTGATGGGATAAAGCTCGAGCTGGATTTATGATTTAAAACTTGACACTGGTGCTCGTTGAGTGAGAGAGAGAGTTGTGGTGAATTGAAAAGAGTTGAATGAATAGAATCTGGACCCTTCAGGGCTTTCAAGGTTTCGAGGTGTCAGGTCACCATTCTTGAAATGATGGGACAGCTGATGTGAGTTATTTATTTATTTTATTTTAAACGTGAGACGCAGTTGGAGTGCAGCTCACTCCATTTCTATGAAAAGATGACACTGTTCTGAAAACACTGAGCACCCACAGACTTTGAAAAACAACCTTGCTGTTTGAAGGCCTTTCCTTCCTCGAATGAAAGCTATTGAACAGTCCCTGAACCTCCCCCTTTTGCCGATCCATTTGGTTGGATGGCCTGGCCATAACACATTCAGCAAAGAAGGAAAGAGATTTGAGTTGCTGGATTGAGTGTCTATTTACAATGGGACACCTTACATTGACGAATACCTCATTGTTTGGAATAAGTGTCTGCCTCTCAAGGTTGGTTTTTGTATAACTTGAAGAGCTTGTTCTTCAAATGTTTCGTAAATAAGCACAGCATATATCCACTCTGCCTGTCCAGGGCTGCATTTCCCAAAAGCATCGTAAACCTATGGTTTCTTTGATGCACTTATGCTTACAATGCTTTTGGGAAATGCAGCCCAGATCATTTATTCATTTACTGAATGAAAATACATTTTTAAGTGTCTTAAAACTGTGCTGAGTGTTGTAGGCCGAAGGTTAATTTATCCCTGTCTTATCTCACACAGGTTTTTTTCCGGAAATTAACATCGCAAACAAGTCATTCTCCTATGACCTTTGCCTTATCATATTTCCAGGCATCTCTGTACATGCTGCACAGTCATCAAAGGCTAAGGTTCATGCCACATTGCACGGTCAATAGTGGCACTGACCTGTGTCTTTGTATATAAAAGAATAGCAGTTCTTTAATTTGGTTTAATATTCAATGTTTTTTTGTTTTGTTTTGTTTTGTAAAAACTGTAAAACCCTTTTTTTTTTTTCTTCAGTAACACTTTATTTCAAGGATCTATTCTCACTATTAACTAGTTTCTTATTAGCATGCATATTACTAGCATATTTTAGATGTTTATTAGTGTTTATAAACCACATATTAATCTCTTATTCTGCATGACCGTATCTTAGATCCCTTAAACCTACCCCATACTTAAAATTAACAACTACCTTACTAGCTATTAATAAGCAGCAAATTAGTATTTTATTGAGGAAAGACTCTCATGTGGTCCCTATTCTGAAGGGTTACCCTTCTTCTTCTTCCTCTTCTTATTCTTTTTATTTTGGGTAACACTTTATTTTAGGGTCTCTTAACTAGTTGTTTATTAACATGCATATTACTAGAATATTAGCCATTTATTAGTAGTAATTAAGCACATATTATTGCCTTATTCTACATCCCTAATCCTACCCAATTTAACAACTTACTAACTATTAAGCGGCAAAATAGGAATTTTTTGAGGGTCGTAGTTAATTCTAAAATGTTAGCAACATTTGTTAAAATGAAATTATTTTATTTAATTTTTTAGTCACAGTTTGAGTATCTGTTAGTTCAATTAAAAATAGACATAGAACTGTCTGCTTACTCCTTTTAAGCATAATCTTATATACCATTCTACAATTGTAAAAAGGAACTTATGGAGATTATAACTCTCCGTGAAAAAGCAATTTTGCATTACTTTTTCTCTCCGTCAGCTACCTAATGTCATCATTTACTCATCCTCATGTCATTCTGAACCTTTATGACTGCTTTGCTTTTGTTTCCACAATGATATGTGGGTGCAGGGATATTTTGTAGTGACGTGGGTAACATTTGCTGAACATTTGGTCTGTAAATGTTAAATAATAAAAATTACAGATCCCACTTTACTTAATTACTATGTTCTTACATCAAAAAATAAGTACAGCGTACTTATTGTGTTCATATTTTTACTTGCTGCTACTGAGGTGGGATACGGGTAAGGTTAGGGACAGGTTTGGTGGTATGGTTAGGTTTAAGAGTGTGATGGATGAGTCAACAGTGTAATTGTAAATGTAATTACAGAAAATAATTACAAAATGTAATTACATGGAGGTATTTTTAAAATATAATACAGTGTGAAAACATGTACACAATAAGTGCATTGTACCAAATGACTCATTTAAATGTAAGAACATAGTAGTCTCCCTAATGTAAAGTGGGACCGAACACTCTTGAACTACAGTACCCATCATGCTTCATGCATATTGCAACACCCCCGCTTTACATACACCACTTTTTTTCCCAACATGAGGAAGGGAGGAGTATTTGTCAGCAAATGAATTAAATAATAATGTTATATATTTGAATGTATGTTACTGCAAAGTAAATTTACAAGTAATGCATGACTTGTAACTTAAATCATACTTTGATCATATTGATCATACTTTGATCATACTTAAATCATACCCACACAAAGCAGCCCTGACACTGTTTGGAATTTTAAATTCCTTTCTCTTTTTTTCTTGCAAATAGTGTTTTAGATATTGGTCAGCCAGTGGTAAACCAGGTCAGTAGGGATTTGTGCCGTGCGTGGCGGAAGTGTGCTAGCTCTGTCTCTCTGCCATTAGAACAGAGGGATAAAGTGATCAGTGCCTGTGTCACAGAGAGGGGGAGGAATGAGCATGGATGAATGGATAAACACAATTCTTTGGGCCAAGCTTGCGCTTATTGAGTGCAAGGCCTCAGCACGTGTGTCATCGAGACACTGGGATTACAGCTGCTGTGTTCTGAACTTTGCATTGCTGCAAACTGGATAATCCATCCGTGGACAGTTTGTTAACCGCAAGAGCCACTTTCTGGGTTCATCAGTGTTTGGAACAGATTAGCGCTGGGTAGTGGATCTCATATGCCCTGGTCAGAGGCCATCCCTGAAGGGCTTAAGGGATTACGGCACAATGAATTTTCTCTCACACACTCATTCCAACCCCGGCTGATATTTAGTCAAACTAAATCTTTGCTGGATGAAATATTGGAACCGCCCACAAAGCATTATTTCGCAATTACGGTAGCATTTCATGTCTTTGGCTGTAAAGTTTGTTGTTGAGGCACAGCCTAGATCTCACTCTGTCAATGACAGGCTTGACGTTATTATGGTTGTTCAGGCCTGGGGTGTGGACAAAGTCTTAGATATCTCCTTCCAGCCATCAGGCTCTCAGGATTGAGACCGATCTCCAGTCAGTGCAGTTGTCCAGTTGTAGTCGGCACGCTTTGATTACCTCCAGTAGCTTCCTCACTGCAATCGTATAAGGTTGGGGGGGTATGGGGTCGGAGGCTAAGTCCCTGTTTAAAGACACCACAAGCCCGCTTTATCAACAGACAGGCCATTTGAGCACAGGGCCTAGGATGAGATGTAATTTCCCATCTGCTTTATGGGCAGTTCTGATCCCTGGGCTCTTGTCAGCGAAGCCCTCAGTAAAGATATCATCAGTAATATAAGGAGGACTCTGGCAATACTCAGGGCCTTAAAAGGCACTTTGCTTTTGCTGGCTCTCTTGAATGGCTTAAGGAAAGGGAGAGCACAGGTCACAAGTAAACGGTTTGCAAACACTATATCGGATTGCACACATTAAGTGGCTTAAAAGAGAGCTCAAACATTCAATTACAAATATGTGACTTCCGACTGAAGTGCTCAAAATATGCAGCCGCCCTAAATTACTATCCTGAAATGCAGAGAATCAGTGGCTGACATGCACACGACCATAAAACTCATCTGTTAAACAGATGAACCACTTTAGCGTTCATCGCCTTTTCGAGCGCTTCGATAGGAGTCTGGTCTGAACATTCAAAACAAGGAGCTCTGTATTCATTATTAACGTCCGTCGAGAATATATAGCCACTCTTTGAATCAAATCCATTAAAAAAACACCCAATCAAGTCCTAAGGCAGTAGTTGATGAAAATCCCTGGATTTGTAAATCCCATGCACCCTCTAATACTTTTTGAAATGTTTATGAGTTGGAATATTTGGAAGGAGCTCCTGCGATTGTCGTCTGTACGGGTTTTTTTGTTTCGCTCATTATGGCCCAGTAGAACTTTGGCGTGCATAATGACTTATGAGAACCCCGTTAAGTGAAGTATGCACTAAACAGCATGGGTTCTGGCCTGGTGAGTAGTTGCGGGAGCTCTAATATGAAACATTACCTTGGCTCAACCGCAGCATCACAACACATGTTATTGTTTGTTGCCAAACTGCTCTTTAATTGAGAACAACAGTAAATCTGAGGTAAAGTAATTGGCAGACTAGTTGGGAACATGTGTTCACATCCCATGTTGAAGTTTGCATGGGTTAGTTTTGTTATTGCTTCTGATCCTGTTTGCGGTCGACGTATTTCAATTCTTTTGACAACTGCTGGAAGAAAAAGTCTCGATTCATGACTCCAAAGGAACGTTCTGAATGAGTCTACAGTCGTAAATTATTTTGGTATTTTTTGGTTGCTCATAGTTCATTTGTTCATTGCTTATTGGGGCAGCGGTTGCTGCTCGACTCGCATTCGGAGAGCCAAGCGCACATGATCGTTTTGTGCTTGTTTTCCTGGACACAGGCCTCTTCCTGAGAGCCCTGACCAAGACAGATAAAACAGCGAACTGTCATAAGATTATTCCACAATGAGTAAATATGAGTTGTATTTGCACAGGTGACTTCATTTTCTGGCTTCCAGACATCTTCCTGGAATTTGCCTCCATCCCGTTTCAGTTCATCTCATCTCACAAATCAGAGCCATGCATCCCTTTTCCTGCCTCTCTCACATTACATTTCCGCTGATTTTGGCCACTATCTCTTTCTCGCTTGTTTTCCTAAACCGTCGTCGACACTCCCCCTCCTTTCTCTCTCTTTCGATGTTTCATTATTAGTTCTTCATAATCTTTTCTCCTTGGCCCTGATCTTGATCTTGTCCTCCTTGCTTTCCCTCTTTTTTTTTTAACTCACTTGTTTCATGGCTTTCTTCCCAGCAACTTCTCTTGGAGATTATATTCCTCCTCCATATTCTCCATAGAAAGCCATCCCTCTCTCCCTTCAGCCTTACCAGCCATTCTACTTAGGAAACCCAGCTGTTTCCCTCTGTCCTCTGTCTCTTTTTCGCTCCCTCTCGCTTTCTGGCTGGGTTTCAAATGGGAGGATTGCACTTAGAGCAATAAAAAAAAAGTATTTTGAGCTGGATGACTCTTTGTGTGAGTTGCATACCCAGATGTGTCTCCTCAGCCTTGATACATTTCTTGTGTAAAACATTCTCATTAGTTACTCAACACTCCTCATTCCGGGCCGACAAGGGTTTCCTGATGACAGTTCCCCACCCGTCCACCCTCCAGCGAACCTCCTACCACGAGTTCTCTTAGTCTTGATTTCTCCTCTCTTTTTCCCTCTCTCTTGCTGACTTTCTGTCCTCTGCACTCCTCTGTGCCCCAACCATTGCGCCCATCAACCGAAAAAAAATGAAGTTTGCTTTAGTCCACCATATGCACTCAGCCAAGTCAATTTAGTTGGGAGCCTTAACGATAGAATTAGACTGTAATCCCTTTTAAGCTTCACTATGCTCTTGACATCATGGAAAGAGGTCTGCAAAGCCAATGTCATCATTTGATGTTGCTTAACTGTTTCACTGACACTTTGGATACCAACTATATGATTTGCACACTGTGAGTAGAAGCATGGTCAGAGCCTTTACTTTCCCATGCGCCATTAAAGGAAGAAAGGGCTCTAGCATCTAAATAGCCCATCTATCAGTGTTTTAGTCCATTATATATTTAGTATGCATTTGGCTTTAAATCGTGATGTTTCAATATTTGATTGCAGGACTAATGAGAATGACTTTTGTAACTTGTTTTCCAGTTAAAATACCTAAACATAATAAAAAAAATATATGCATGATGCATTAGACATTAAGACTTGTTTTTTACTGCAAAGCAAGCAAAAAAATAAAAATTAAATTAAATAAATAAATAATAATCAAATAAAATAAATAAAATAAAAATAGGTTGGGGGGAGGGGGTCTCATATTAAAGACTAAAAAGACTGTATTATTATCTAATACAGTGTTATAAATAATATATCTAGCTATCTAGCTATCTAGCTATATATATATATATTAGAGCTGTCAAACAAATTATTATTAATCATGATTAATTTCATCCAAAAATCTCCATATTTACACGCATTTACATATTTAAGAAAAATATGTTATGTTTATAGATTACATATGTTTATATATAATACAAATTATATGAATATAAATGTATGTCTACTTGCATGTAAATACAAGTAAATATTTTTTGAAATATTTACTGTATGTGTGTGTTTATATATACATAATACATATACACAGTACACACATACAATAAAACTTTTATTTTGGATGTGATCAATTATGATTAATCATTTGACAGCAATAATAATAATAATAATAAATGTTAAACTGTACAGAATATGTAGCCCAAAATACAAAACACATCATGATCTTGCTCTTTGTTACTACTGCAACGAATAATTTGTACCTGTTTAAACATTCTTCTCTCTCAATAAATATTGCATATCTTTTTGTGATAAATCATAAATCATATGTTTTTGTATTACATATTGGTGTATATAATAATAAAAGGAGATTGTGCACGTCTTGTGCACAACAACACATTTTACATATTTTTAATGTTTCTATCAACAGATAGACTTTGACTCATACTATTTAATATACTATTTCTGAGTTTCACAGCTCTTCATGAAACAACCTGATGAGACCACTCACATCCCAAAAGGGTGTCCCGTCCTTCCATATGACATTGAATAAGTCCAGGACACAGGTACGATACATCACAGACGACCTGCCAACTATAAACTATAATCACACGACCCAATCCACCCCCACCTCCAATACTGTGTGTGTGTGTCCTCTGAACTTTGACAATCGGTTTAAAGTGTGTGCTGTTTTTGAAAGTGCAAGATAAATCTAGTAAATTTCATTCCTTTTGCTACCCATTGTAATACCCTGAAAAGCTCTAGAAAACGTGGCCCATTTCTGTGCAACAAATCATTTTTGTGCTCCATCAGGTACATTATTTATTAAATTACTTTATTTAGGAACTCCTTTAACATTTGAAAGCAGTGTAATTCAGGTCACATCTTACGTAATGAACAAATGACCTAACTCCTCTGCAGCTGCATGTGAATCGCATCCACGTCTGACGTTACGCCGGACTCCGTAGGTCTCTGTACCCCAACCGCCAGTGCAAGCTCCATTTCAGGAATGCAAATGCCTCGGGCTCTGACAGCCTGTGATTTATCTCCTCATCTATCCTTGCACACATCTGCCTTTGCCCTTGTGTCTGCCTGTTGCTCATTCCACCCTCCCTTCCTCCCTCTCTCTCCCAGGAGACCAGGGACTCCCCATTACAGCCGTCTCTGACCCCGCCACCCACCGCTCCTCACCCGCCGTCCTGCCAGGGTCAGACGGTGCAGTGGCGGGATAAGAGGTCCCTTCTCCCGGAGGAGAGTGGCTCTGAACTGCCACAGCGCCGGTGTGAGTCTGTGAGCCGCTGCCACCGCAGCCTGCTAAGTGCTTTACAGTACAGCATGAAAACACAAGTGACCTAATAACCACACTCGCTCTCTGTCAACAAGGATTACGCTCTGCCTGGAGTAAGAGGAGGCTGCTGGCAGGCAGGCAGCAGTGTGTGTGCGTACATGTGTGTTTGGACAAACAGTGATGCAGGTTAGTTCTCCTCCTGACAGAGCTGCAGGAGAGCATCACACAAGCTGCAGCAGGGCCATCGAGCTTCCCAACGGAATGGTCTCAAAACCCCCCGTCTAAAAGCTTTAAACAACTGCTTACAATTCCACAGCATCTGCGCTGCTCCTCTCTCAACAGGCAGTGCAAGCAAGGACGTCTGCGGGCTCTCCGCTGTTTGTCTCATCTTCGTGGCCTCTGGCCCCACACGCAAACACACACACGCGTGCGCGCTTCTCGAAAACCGAGCCCCCTACACCTCGCGCGCCACCCCACCCTGATTTCTCATTTACTAGTCCACACTTGTGCGCAGGCTGCTGAGAAATGGACGCCTGGTGTGAGGTCAGGTGTGATTCATCACGCTGCGTCTGGGCGAAGAGTTGACATTCGTAAAGGCACTCGCTCTGCTGCCATTGTAATTGAGTCTCCTTGTCTTTTCTAGGACACCAGCAAATATAACTATGTCAGGACGCCTCACAGCTATATATTACCCAGCTCAGTGAGAAAGACAAAGGGCGAGTTATCATTTGGGCAGCAACTAAAGAGAGGGAGGGAGACACATCTGGACATCTGTATAAGGTGGGGTTTTGAAGGCTGGGGTGGTGCTTTTACAAGAGGGGTCGGTTCGATAAATGAGACTCAAATGTTACATTGGGAACATTTTCTCAAGAATGCATTTTTTATAGCTCTGCATTTTTGGTCAATAAGTTGTTTCAGATGTTTTTGTTTAGTTTTTTTCCTAAGGAATTCTTGAATATTTAAAATAAATTTATTCTAAAATAAATGAGGGCTTTAAAACATAATTTTTTTTGTACATGTTTCAGATTTATACAATATGTTATATAATATAATTAAAATATAAATAATAGTTACATTACATTTTTAAAGTTTGGGGTTGTTTTATAAATATATAAATTGTACATACATATACTGGACCCCAAAACCAGTCGCTGGGGTATATTTGTAGCAATAGCCAAAAAATACATTGTATGGGTCAAAATAATTGATTTTTCTTTTATGCCAAAAATCTAAAATAAATATTTCCTAACGTAAATATATCAAAACTTTTAATTAGTAACATTCATTGCTAATACCTTGGACAACTTTAAAGATTTAAAGAATTTTTTATTTTTAGTATTTTTGTTTTTTTTTTTTTTCACCCTCAGATTCCAGATATTGAAATGATTGTCTCTTGGCCAAATATTGTCGTATCCTAACAAACCATACATCAATGGAAAGATTACTATTTCAGATGATGTACAGATCTCAATTTAAAAAAAAAATAAAAACACACATAGTTTTGAGGTCCAGGGTCACACATATAAACAGTAAATTACACTATATATATATTTTACTAACCCCAAACTTTTTCAAGGGTAGTGCAAATGAAAAAAAAACTATTGACATAGCTACAGAGTGTAGAGCTATACAAATTATATAAATAGTATTGCTCTTGGATACTTTTAGCCTTGTGAAATATGAAGTGAACGTGAAGTGAAATTTCTTTCATATTAAAACTTCATATTGACTCAGTTGGATATTTTGAGAACTCTGAGAGCTGTGTACTGTGAGATTATAATGTTTTTATCTTAAGAGAGAAATCAAAGATGGCTGAAAGTTTACATTTATATTTAAGCATTTGGCAGGGGCTTTTATAAAAAAATGTCTTGCATTCCAGCTTTCATGTGAACAGTTAATACATAGCCTGTGAATCAAACCCGTGACCTTGGCATTGCTTGCATCTTGCTCTGTTTGAGCTGCATGGAGGGATGTTGTCTACAATTGACAACCATGATTTTAAAGAGATCGTGTTTTTTATTATTATTATTTCCTGTGTGAAGCCATCAATTATAATCTTTCACTTATGATGTTTACATTTGTGCTAAATTCTTTCCTATTCAGCAGTTGACCCACAGCTTGAATTCAAAAATATATTTTATGCTGTTTTCGCATGCTTTCACAGACTCCTCACCGAAAAAAAACATAGTCCTGCTAGGTCAAGACCACAGCTGGGTCAAGAAGTAAAAAAAAAAAAAAAGGAAAGAAAGAAAAAAGTAAGAAAGAAATCAGGCCTATGTTGACATTCAATGGGGCAAAGGGCCTGCGCACATTTGCAGAGGTCATCGGAAAGTAAACACCTATTAATGGTTACCTGCTTGACGAACAGATAAGCAGGTCACGGTAATGATTAAACCACAGCTTGCTGGGTTACAGGCCATGTGTGCACAAAAGCATGCTGGGTGAATACAGGTCTGCGTTGGTGCTAAAGAAACAAAAAGTAATCGTTGTAGGACAACAGCCTTTCAGCTGCGATGTATCAGAGCATTGAGACACAAACACACACCTGTAAGAGCTGTAAAAAACACACTTGTCAACAGCCATTAGCACATTCATGCAGGTACTGTATTGTGGGTGGCTTGTTGACTGTACAGTGCAGGTTACAGAGAGAGAGAGAGAAAGAGAGAGAGAGAAGGAGGATGGGGGGGGGGGGGTTGTCTGGTGGTAGATAGAGAAAGAACGAAAGAAAAGGGAAAAAAAAACGCTCAAGTTCACAAGGTCATTTCCAGCCCAGGGATAAAGTAAACTGAGCGAAACTGCACAAGCTGCAACTTATCAGCCCGCCTGCATGCCAGAGCTTTCTCCTCTGTATGTGTGCGTGTGTGTGTGTGTGTGTGTGTGTGTGTGTTTTAATGTGTGCGTTTCACAAAACAAAACAAGATGATCGCTTTTGGTTCAAGTACTTGTATCTTCCTCCGCTCAAAAACTGTAATCATAAACTTTCTCATGATTCATGCTATTCACCAAAATCTCAAACAGTTGATTTCGGGGAAAAAAGCACACACACACACACACACACACACACAAGCGTGCACACTCAGTGCCATCATGGATATTCATAAAATATAATTAGGAATCAGACTTTTTGAACCCCTCTATTTGGAATAAATCTTGAAATCGTGTCCTTGAAGGAAACAAATATTCACTTTATAGTTTTTTAAATAAATTGTTATCTTGGTTTGGTGCATTCATCAAATTGTATGAGCTGATCAAACATTTCCAGTGCATAGTGTTATCTTAATGAACAAAATCTTCGACTTAATGAAAGCGGATATTCAAGGCTATTTCAAGGCTTTCCACTCAGTGACAGGACACAGGCAATTCCTTTTCTTTCACACCAAGAATTTTTTTGTCCTTGGTGGTCTTAAAAAGTGTCCATGGGGTAATCGTAAGCATCATGAAATTGTGTTTTTATATAAATAAATTAACTGTTAAAAAAATGTTGAGATCTTGCGCTGGTGTAACAGAGATGTTTGTATTTGAATCCTCCCTATAAACACACCACCCTAAAAAAGCTATTTGACCTTTTTCCATCAATTACTTTGAGATGTGGGTGTGAGTTGTGAACATGCAGAAATTCCAGACATAATCAAAGTAACAGCTAATAACACTTTGCTGTTTTAACTAGAGCTTTTAATATCGCAAAAAGTGCACTACTCCACTGGGCTGCTAAATACTCAGGAGCTTAATTCAAAATGTTGTTAATGTTTCTATAAATGGGTGGAATTTAATTGTTTGTTTACCCCCACTTATTTCTGGAGGTCATTTATTGCTTTTAATTGGTCTCCTATAATGTACTGTCACCGCATTTTCTGTTAAAGCCGGGTTTTCTCAAGAGCTCTTTAAGTAAATCTGTGCTATTTGGTATCTATCGCTGTGTTAATTCCAAAGGTCAGGGGTAACCTTAGCAACTCCGGTCGTGTTAATTAAGAAATGAGAGGATTTCACTGGTCACCATCGCTCAAGTTGCATATTGCAATAGAAGCTCCCTAAAATGGCACTAAAAACATACTTTGAAAGGAGTAAGGAAATATAAATACCAGAAACCCTTGCATAAATAACTAGGAGTGGGAGAGCTGTCTATCTCTCCCCAGAAAAAAAATGATTGCTTAAAAAAACATAGAGAAGGAAAGGGTCATCTGGTTTCCATTAGAAAGATAAAATGGTTCACTTGGAGCCTTTTACCAGCCACATTGTTTCTGGGAGGTGTCCATGCTTCTCTCTCCATCATCAGCCAGTTGACACAACATTAAAGGCTTCAAACGGCCAAGTCGGGCCCCTTAATCAAAAACTAATTGTAATAGATATTGTAGGAGTGCTAACACTCTGACCGCTCGGGCTGGTATCAGTGGTCCAAAGCTTGAGATACCATTAAACACAACACAGACCTTATAGTTGCCACAGGGTAGAAAGAAGAACCAGAAGCAGAGGGGGAAAGAGCGTGCTAAGTGCTACATGTGGCTGAAAAGGCACATGTGCTGTGAAACCACACTCACTGAGATAAGTTCAGCGCTGTCCTGTCAAGCTGTGTTAGTTAGCAACAAGAAAAGGAATTTGAAAACAAAACATGAAAGTGGTCCCATCAAGGCAGTCGGGAACAAGGCTGAAAGGCCGGGAGAAAATGTCAGTTTTGGGCAAAACACCCGACCGGCCGTAGAGTCTTATCAGTCCCAGGAGGATCACTTCATATTCTTTTCCCCAAAATATTTCTGGAGGAGTCTCTTGAGGACCCGCCATGACACATTTCTTCATTTTTTTTTTTTTTTTTTTTTGCAGCTGTCTGTAAGTCATCTTAAAATAGATGCGTTTAAAAAGTTACTCAAAAGTGACTTTACACATTAATTTTCATAAAAAGAAACTAAGTAATGCATTTTTTTACTTTTCATATATGATTTAGCTGTTTTCTAATTGAATAATTTATATCATAATTTGTTTAAAAAACTAATTTTTGTCTGCTTATTCTGTTGATATCTTGTTGATGTGTGTTGGTGAATCAATTAAATAAATAGGAAATTGATAATACACATTTAATAGATAGATAGAGGGACAGACAGACAGATAGACAGGTAATTAAATTAAATGTATTTATTTTATTAAATGTATTATTTGATTTATTTTGGCAAAACTGTTTCCTTTTTCTATTATCTGTATTTCCGTCTACAATGAAATATAGATTTGTTAATATAATTTGATTTAAAAAATGATACAAATTGCACTTTTTTTTGTTTCATTACATTCATTTTTGTCAGGTTACGGATCATATTGACATTATTGTAAAACATACTAATATTATAATTTTGCAATACAAATAGAGAGCTTGAACGTCCCTTTATTTTAACTGCTCATAAAGGTTATACGTAGTATGTTTTTTTTTTTTCTTCCATTTCTTTCTTTCTTTATATTGGGTTAGATATAACAATGCGCTGAATATGGCTATGCAGGTACACAAATAATACAGTTAGTTCAAAAAATACCATATTACACACATCTTGACAGCTGCATCTATTTTTTTTTTTTTTTAGAGGACATTATTATACACATCGACTTTAGAGTTGAAGTACACCCATGAGCACGTTGTGTATGCATGTACGTTCATGTCTCTGATTGAAAATTACTCTGTGACCTTAAACATTAGAAGTCAGTGTGTGTTGCCAGATTTAATTAAACTAATTGATTCCTTTGCATTTTTATTAGCAATGGTCATTAGAATATCTAGACTTTCAGGCAGGCAAGACAGATAGGAACTTTAAGGAGCTTTTTCTCATGTATATTAACCTCTCTGACACACTCCTGCTTAGCATATTGGAATCCCTGTCGAAATTCATGTCCGAGACTGGGGCGGGCTGTCTTGTCAGAATGATCCATAATGCAATTCACATCGCTAGCAGATGATTGAGTTAAGAATTAGGACTTCAGATACACTTGTCTTCCTCACACCGCCTGACTTAGTGGCAAGGTCCATTCTTTAGCAGTAAGTCATGCAGTCTCCTAATAAATCCATCATACTAGAGAAGAGTTACCATCAGGATTAGAATGATGTTAGCTGGCTGAGTACGGCCAAGCATAGTCCAAAGAGTTGATGCCCAGAGTGCATTAATAAGTTGATAGTGTTATCTCAGTAAATTGCAATGAAAATGATGACGGTGGAATACGCTATGGGCCACGTCAAGTGAAACATTAGAAAAACTGATGTCTCTAAAAGCCCATAATCCCATCCTAAATGAGACATAGTCGCTGCTAATTCCAAGTTGCAGTATTCCCTCAGTCCTGTCTGTCAGCTGTCATTACTAATAACCTAGCTGGGGGTCTCATAGTCCCTGTGTGTTTACAAATGACATTCTCACCCTGTCGCAGGGTCACTCGGAGTGACATTTCAATAGCTTGGAGTTAAAGGGCCAGTAAACCCCAAAATAAACACTTTCTAATTAGGTTGCTGTCTCACCTGACCATAGGACCGGAATGTCCCCCCTCAATTATTACTTGTCATATTGAATTATTGAAGCTGACTGGCTAGAGGCATTCAATTCAACAATCAGCTGAATTGTAAGATGGTGAAAATTGAAGTTCAATTACAGTCACAATAAGGAATGTGGCGTTAGATTACCTCAAAATGAAAACTGTCATTATTTACTCACCCTCATGTCGTTCCAAACCTTCAAGAAATGTATTCTTCAGAACACAAATGAAGATATCTTTAATCAAATCTGAGAGATTTCTGTTCTTCCATTGAAAAACTGTTCACCCAAAACACTGCAAAACATTAGTAAAGAGATCAAAAAACAAATGCATATGTGTGAAGTGGTTCAAGCCAAGTCTTTTGAAGAGACATGATTGCTTTATATGATGAACAGATTTAATTTAGGCTTTTATTCAAATATAAACATTATTCTGTGAACATAAACAGGTTAACCTCAACCATACGTGTTTGACGTCCAAGAACAAACCTCATTGGTTCTTGCAGAAGTTTAAACATGCTTGTGTGAGTGAACCTTATTGGTCATCGAGTGTCAAACAAGCATGCTTGTCTATCCGTGACCAAAGTTGAACCCTGTACACGTTGTTAGCTGATCTATGTTTATATGTGAATAAAGGTGTAAAATAAACCTGTTCATCATATCTCTTCAGAAGACTTGGTTTAATCCATTCAGTTCATATGGATTACGAACATGTTGAACAAGTTTTGGGTGAACAAACTTTCAGTGGGGAGACAAATATCTCTCAGATAGATTTGATAAAAAAATATCTTGATTTGTGTTTTGAAGATGCACACATTTCTTATGGTTTTGAAACGACATGATGGTGATTAAAATATAACAGACTTTTAATTTTGGTGTAAACCAACCCTTTAATGCTAAAATCGTGCACTTGCACACACACACCTTGCACTCAGCTGCAAAGCTCTTATATTATTCGCTTCTATCCCGCACCCAAATATATGCCTGAGTGTTGTAATTGTTTGGCAAATGAATGCCGCTCTCACCCAACATCGCCAAGCCCTGGCTGCCTCACTCCCCTGTGGATAACAAATGGGCCTTTTCTCTCCGAATTTGAGGCTAAACGATGGTTTCGCTTAGAGAGCAAAGTGACTGTCCGTCTTCATAACAGTGCTCTCCATCAAAGAGCAATGAATCCCATCCCATCCGACTGGCCCTGATTAAACACAGGCAATGGATATCCCCCTCCGACCCCCACCCTTTCTCTGCCAAGACCGAGCAAAGCCAGCCCTGCTATGTCAGCCCTAGCACCTGCAGCTATCAGCTTCTTTTTCTCTGGTAATAAAACAGTCCTCACATCTGGAGCGACGAGATGCTTGTTGCTGCTGCCGCTGCTCGAGCACACTTTCATTTGAATCAAATTTCCAAATGAGTTGTATATTGAGGAGGTTGTACAGAAGGGCTCACTATGGCTATGGGCTCTTAGCTCTTTTTTAGTTTATGAGCTTTTTATTATCTCTTAATCTTTATCTAAATTAGCATATCAGTCTAAAAAACTAAAAATATTTAGAGGTTTGATGGGAATCATATATGCTAGCAGTGAAAGGTTAAAAAAAAATTGGGGGATTATAGTAAAGTCATCAAAACTATGAAATAAAAAATAAATCTTAACATATCCAAAATAGCAAAAGTAATTATTAAAAAAATAATGAATCAACATAAATAAATAAACAAATAAATATTTTTACTGTGACTTTTGATCAATTTAATATGTAATTTCATAGATAATTAAAAAAAACTTTCAAAAACAAATTTTACTGCTTGCAATTTTTAGTATGTACTTGCTAGAGAAAGATCAATTCAAGCGTACAAACCTTGTGAAGAAGAGGAGTTTTGAAAAAAAAAAAAAAAAGAACAGATTATATGAACCGTTTGAGTGATAAGTTTGAGCCAGTTCACTGACTTTTATGACTTGTCGCCTGCTGTTCACATGTTGATGTGTTTTCATGTTATGGTCTTGCTCCATGAAAACATCTCATTTTCTTACGGCCAATGTCCAGAATGGCTGTCAGGGCTGTATTTAAGCTGTCACAGGCGTACAACGACAAAGTAATGGTGTGTTAAATATATGCTCAAAGGCTTTTGCAAAACTTGAATTAATGTATAACCGAGCACCGACACATACTGCAAAGTTGTACCTATATTAACTTAATGGCCTATATATTTTATTAATGCATATATTACTTTAGACACATTTCACAACCTTATAAAGTCAGATATAAACTTAAAACACTCTCTTTGTTATTCAAGTGTAACACCCTCATTCACAACAGAACAATGCTCCCATGTGTTGGCACAAGACCAAGTGTTTTCTGGAAAGTCAGCAAAGCAAGACAGACACTACAATCTTGATAGGCTTGTCTTGTTTTAGTGTTGGGTTTCCATCAATTTCAAGGGGGTAAAATCTTACACCACTGAGGCTGCAGGCACAAAGCATTGCAGAGCTATCACAGGATGGGAGCTTGAAGCTCTTAGGAACATTAGCCTGAAAGAAAACAAACGTGGGTCAACTGAATTAACCCAACTCCACACTGCCAACCAAGGAAAACTCCCAACAAAGAGCCTGTCATCTCTTACTGACAAGGACCAATCTGTACACGCTGACCTGAAGTGTCCTGCAGACTACAGGAAACTCCCTTACATACAAAATACTGAGCCAGAGGTATAAAGTAGCATAGCAGTTGTGCTCTTATATTTTTAGCACTACTGCAAATTTTTACTGTCACTGATCAGAGTAGTATGAGCAAATTGTGTTTCAAATGTACAGTAGGTGACATTTCTAACTTCTTTAAAAAAGGAAATCATACATTTTATTCAGCCATTATCACACTGCATATTATGTCATCTCTGAATGTTGCAGTTTAACAAAACATGCCTGTGTTTATTGCACTTGAGGTTGTGTTTCTCTCTCTCAGTATCGCCAGGACATTAGCTAATGTCATTATCTCTTCTGTGAGGTCATAAGGGCCTAATCTTGTGTTATAGGATTTATAAAAGACAGAAGGGTCTCGGATGGCAGGCAACAACACCTAGTGATTGCGAATGGTATCAGTATGCCTTATAATTAAAGATGATTGCATTTAACAGGAAGTACATGTAAGTATTTTTATCTCTTTTTTTTAAATGGCAAAAAGCAAAATATATGCAGGATGAGTTTCTGTAAACAGCTGCAAAGCAACAGAATCCATCTGCTTTTCTCTGTACAACATACAACACATCAAGCACATACATTAAGCTACAATTATCTACAGCGAGTAGAAAATGAACGATCAATCCATTGAACGTAATTTAGCACGTCAAAAATGTGCGAAAGCTTGCATATAATCTATTAGCCCCACTACGTCTAGTCCTCTATTTGTCCACATGCTGAGTTGCTTGGCAAACAGGTGTCCGTTGTGAATGACTCTCCACCTCCCATTATGAAGAGCTACCTTTACTAACAGCCCTGTATTAAAGTGTCATTATCTCCTCCACCCCTCTGTCTTGTGTGCCATGCACAAATGGACTCCAGTCTTTTATAATTCCTTTTTCCCCCTCCTCTGCTGGGTATAAATGTCAACGTCCTATTGTGTGAATTACAGGCATTCCCACATCAGCGTTGATTGTTCCATGTGTAGTGGTGGGAGCAGAATAGAGCGTTTGATTTCAGATAATGTAGAACCAGACAAAATGCCACTGGACTTGGCAGGGCCCCTATTGTCTAAGCTGGCAGGCTGAGCCAGAGACCTGAATCTGAGACAAGACTGCGCTGGGGACCGCAGGAAAAAGAACGCCTTGGTGGTTTGGATTTCACTGACTGTTATAATACAATTTGTCAAGTTTTATGATGTCACTGACAGCTGGAATTCATCCCCTTAACCTTTTCAGGTTGTGTGCTTTATGCCATGCAAAGCTATAATTTGTCACCATAAGCAGAACATAATTTAGTCAAACTACCTTTATGGTAAAATGTGAAATATTCACAGTCTAGTCATTATGTTAAGATGCACATAAGCAGAATTTGTTGTCTCACCCATGACACATTGCTCCGCCCCTAAGTAGTGACATCATACAAGTGCATTTCTATTGGGTGACATAGAATAGCTAATGTAAACTGTCAATACAATTTTTTTTTTCTCTCTTCATCTTTCTAGATTTTATTAATTTGAATAGCAGGCTCCAAGTTGAATTTCTTTTAATATATTTATTTTGGGTCATATGCATGCGGTGCGTTTTCAGCTTCTTATCACATGTATTTTAATATTCTGAATGAAATATTAAATTATTATATTGACTGCATTTTTAACTTTCAGTACTAGTTTGCTGTAGCTATTATTCATTGTCTAAAAAGAAAGACTGGCGGTTTATTCAGAAGTATTCCAGTTAGATGTCTTCCCCCCCCCCCCCTGCTTTATAAGACATTTTAAATAAATCAAAAACATGTTTTCTTGGAATATAGTTTTGAAAGGTCATGCATTTCTATGTTTTGACTCATGTCTCCATTGTTTCCCATCCATTGCTTTGTAATCCCCCTTTAACAAAATCTAGCTCTTTACTGACATCATCTTCCAGGAAGTGACATCACTTTGGAAGGAGAGCAGCTATACCAACACAAGTGAGTATAAGCAATGCATCTAATAGTTTTGTGTGATTAGTTATTGCATCCCAGTATGAAACAATACAACCTGAATTACTGAAATTAGAGAAAATTACATCCACATTGTGTCTTATTCACATGAAAAATTTTATTTTATTAATACAATGTGTCTAGGCTTAAGCTAGAATTTTTTTTCTTAAATTAAAATTAAAAGTGCTATTTGTAATAGCTGCATCATTCAAAATCATGTACATTTTTGTTTATTATAATAGATTTTATTGCAAGGCACATCCAACCATAACAATATTTTCAGAAGCTGTGCGCCAGCGGTCTAATACAAACAGCAACAGTGATCTGATGATGATGGTTGGTAACAAAGGTAACAACAGTTCTTACAGTTCACTGTAAGGTCACGCTCCTCCTTTCCCTTTTTTTTTTTTCAAGCCCTAGATGTAGTTCCCACAACCCTAGCACCAAATATGTCTCATAATGTGTGTTTTCATGCATCTGGCCCAATAAGTTGTTGGATAATTGATATATTGATTGGTTATGTCATCATGTGTTGGTATAGAAGCTGTCATGTGGATGGCAGAACAATCCACGGGCCCCATTGTTCATTCATCAGCGCCCCTGATCGGGCCCATGTCTTGGTTAGCTGCAGGCCAGCCAGATAAGGATCAGTAGATGATTGGGCGCACACATTCTTAACATGGCTGACCCGTGACATCTTGGGGGCAGTCGGGGAGTCTGTCATTATGTGTACAATGCACGGCTTTCTTCCTTCTTATCTTTGCCGATGACATTGAGAGTTTTCGCATTAACTCATTAACGACAAGACTCATCATTACAGGGAAGGGGAGGGACAGGGTGTGTCTCTGAGTGGGTGACACTTGGCATGGAGGAATGTGGGATCAGGCCAATCCTTCTTTTCACTCTCTCCCGGGCTTTGATATGAGCGTTAGCGATTGAGAGATGGGCCAGTCAAGTCCAAGGCTTAGAAAGACTACAAGTGACCTTTTTTTTTGCGGTGCACAAGTCAACGCTGAATAAATGAAACTTAAACATGGACTCACAGTTGCTAACTACCACCGCTTGCCCTATCTGGAGAAAATGTTAGTCTGGATGACATGTAAGTTCAGAGAATGATCTCTTAAGCTCCAGAGGTCCTTCACTCGAGGGCTTTTTGCTGCCAGGAGCTTATGAAGGCCAGAGTGTTTGGCCTTTGCTCATAGCTAACAGTGCCAAGGCCTTGACTCTTGTGGTTTGCCTCTGTCAAACACGGCATTGCTGAGTGTGGCTTTGTGGAAAAACTCAGCTATGCCGTCCTGTTTCTTGATCCATTAACGCTTTCAACACAGTTATATTGTGGGGAAGAAAAGAAAAGACGAGGATGGGGGAGACGAAAAACTGTCTGGGAAAGATTGATAGCTTTGCTCTGTGGTTCAATTGTAAATTAGAATGCAAGTCCCTCTGGGATACAAGGGCTCTATTTGTGATTAAGAAAAAAGGCTTCATAACTGAGAGATAGAGAAAAAGTTTGCTCCCTCTTACACACAGGCAATTAGCTTGATGAAATGGCCCTCACTGTTTTGTGCCCTGGATATGTAAACTGATATTATAATAATGGGCTGACTGCTTGTTCTGTTATTTTCACCTTGAGTCGAACGGGAGGAGGCGTTATGGTGTACACAAAGCATTGTCTTGTATAACACCACAAACCCAGACCCCTGGTGAGCTCAGAACCACAGATACGATGCAAAGCGAGGTGACGCGAGAAACAAAAGCAGGCTCTCATATGTGATGAAGGTACAGGAGTGAACTTAGCAAGCGTTTTGCCAGCATGACAAAGTGATAAAGAACTTTTATATGCCTCATAGAAATAATGGTAAAGCAAGCTTGGAGTCTTGGCAATGTACCTGCCCACAGCAGGAGTCTCACCTACCTCAATTTCTTCTGCTTTCTCATGCAAGGCAGGGAGACATTAAAAGTTATGATCTGTTTTTATATGGCAACATGATTTTTATCAGGTATTGTTTTTTTTTTCCCCTTCATGCCTCTTCACACCTGTCTCCACTTGTTTGCATTTGGAGCAACCCAAAGTGTTCGAGAGCCTTATTTGGTTTGACTTTGGCCTAAATAATGAACTGCCGTCTGTAACTTATTCTTGTTTCACTAAGCCTTCACCTCAAATGTGCTGACATGTGCAAAATAGAACCACAGTTTATCAAAAGCAGCATTTAGAAACAAATGCAGTTCAGCTCAGACTAAATTTATAACAATTCCATGTGCCAGTTGTGATCCTTTGGTTACTCAATGATTCTAGTAGTTTTACAAAAAATACTTAATAAAAAATATATATAAATAAACACTAGCAATTTCAGCGCTAAATTATAATATATATGATATAATATATTTTACATTTTATAAATAGTAATATATTAAAATAATAATAGTGTGTTATATAATGTAATGCAATATATATATATATATATATATATATATATATATATATTATATAGGTGTGTGAGAATATATGAAGAGTTCATTTCCAAAAACAGATAACTAGCTGACTAATACAATTAAACACAATAAAAACATGATTTTTGAAAAATTGTTTGCATATAAAAGTTTTTGTTCACATAATATATGTATGTGTACTGTGTTTG
>JAUMHE010000024.1:1801174-1811909 GCA_032359235.1 Enteromius mattozi
TGAAGGAAGGAAGGTACACAAGGGCCAGGTGAGCACAAAAGGAAACAAGAAGACTAGGGCTAAACAAGAGGGCGTTGCCATGCCCCTGGACTGGATATTCTCTGTCTCTGTGTGAAGTAGTTTTGGTAATTGTGTGATTATGTTCAGGTGTTTCGTGCTTGTTAACCTTCATTGTCTTCCCTTTATAAATTCTCCTCAGTCCTGTGTTTAGTGTCCGGTATCAAGGTTACCTTATGCTTGTGTGAAACTACCCTGACTGTCTGTTTGCCTCTTTGGATTATTGAAGGAATGTTATTTGTGAATTTGAATCTTCCTTCGTGTCTCCCTTCACCAAACGTGACAGGCGTGACCAAGGGAAACAAGGAAGGGGGATCACAGGAACAAACAAAGAAACATTAAACAAAGAAAACACAGACAAACCTGCCAGGGCAGATTCCTCACACATATATGTGCATTTGTAATGCACATAACCTGTTTCAACTGTTTATTTTTAATTGTACTTAAGTATAATTTTGTATCTGATTAATTTTCCAAATTCAGTCCTGTGTTTAGAGTCCGGTATCAAGGTTACCTTAAGTGTGTGTGAAACTACCCTGCCTGTCTGTTTGCCTCTCTGGATTATTAAAAGATTGTTATTCGTGAATTTGAATCTTCCTTCATGCCTTCCTTCACCACACGTGACAGGCGTGACTAAGGGAAACAAGGGAGGGGGGAACACAGGAACAAACAAAGAAAACACAGACAAACCTGTCAGGTCAGAGTCCTGACACATATATGTGCATTTTTAATGCACATAACCTGTTTCAACTGTTTATTTTTAATTGTACTTACGTATACTTTTTGGATCTGATAAAGATCAGACAAATCATCAGACCTTTTTGACCTTGGTGATTGGTGTTTTTTCATTACTTACTTTTTGATTTTCCTGCCCAGGGACTACAGATGAAATTTAGCTTGTAGCTAATTCTGGTAAGGCTGAGGGCCATGCATTGTCCCTGTTAAATAAAGAAATGAAATGAAAATTACTGTCCTACTGTCCTTTTCTATGTATCTTTTCAAATAAACAATATCCCACAGCAACTTGTTACCTCATAATTAGTCCAGATAATTTAACATTTTTGTGAAATGTGAAATATTTGCTTGTAAAATGTTAGGGTTAGTGATTGCCAACATAATAACAATACACCAGCATCTATTCACACAAATATTGCCAGTGCTCAGTCATACTATCCTTGTGACACACCCTCATAGTCAAATTATGTAATCTAGTGGGTTGGATATCTGGATTTATAAAAGCAGGTAAGTGCGAAGCCAAGCAGAGACTCCAACAGAAAGAAGAAATAATCATCATCATCCAAGTTTACAAAAAAAAAAAAAAACAGAAAACCAAAGACAAAGAGATGCAATAACTCAAGGACCTGCTGAGAAAGAGAGGTGATATTATACATTACATGACACTATTATAATTTGTTTGGACTTTGTTGGTAATGTTGGCTGATTATGATCTATTTGACTTTTGACTATTGGACTTTTGAAGTCAAGTTTTTTTTTAAAAATTGGTACATTTAATTGTTTTTATTGTATGGTAGCTGCCAAACTGTAATTTAAAAAAAAACTAAAAAAAACAACTGCTTCATATAGTATTGAAGTCTAACCTTTCATGACTGGTGTAATTAATTTAAGTAACAGGAACGTTTTAATAACATGCTTTGACACACTGTAAAATGTTTGTGAAAATTAAGTGTGAAATTACATAGACATTGCCTAATTTTCTCCAGTTTTTCCCCCCATATAAACTTCACAAACACTATTACCACCTTCACTTATTATGAACCACTTTCACTTTATTTCTGTCAGACATCTACAAAAGTTCTTGACAATTAACACAAGTTTAGATATTGATGGTTTTTGTCACCATTATTCTTGATGTTTATGTGTGAAAAGCAGTGTTGGGTAAGTTACTGAAAAACGTAATCCACTAAAATGACAAAGGCTGTGTTTGAAATGGTATATTCACTGCTTACTACTCAGTACAAAATGAATACTATATTTTAAGGAATAATGTGACACATTTGCCTATTGTATACTGTTTCACAAAGTATTATGCTTAATTTTCCCATTGTCAATTTTGGCTTAACTGCTGCGTAATTACTTTATTGCAGTGCTTATCTGTATTAATAAGCGACAGAAAGATAATAAAAAGGATGTTCTGTGGAACGATAAGGCAAGAAGTAGGACCCGTGTTAAAATTGGATCAGCTACGAAAAGGACTGAGACGTGCGGATTCATTCGCGGGGCTTTATTTAAAGAGAGTCAAACAGGCGGGATCGAGACAATAGCAAACAGGAATTGTTAAGGCAAAACACAAGACTAGTCCAGAGCGGTAGCGAGGGTCAGTCAATCAGCGAACAAAGTCCAAACGGGACAAAACCAGAACAATAATCCAAGGCAAGGCAGAGGTTGGTACACAAACAATCAGGTAAACAATGAACACACAGGGAAAATGCTTTGTACGAGGAAAGACACTCAATACGCAGCGATTAGACTGGAAAACATGAACTCTTTTTAAAGGTGAGACAAGAGGTTTAACAAGGGGGCAGAGACTGAACAGGGGAAACACTGAAACAGTGGGAAACACACTTCATGATAAAAGACCTTAGAGTACAAGAAGAAACACAGATAGAGGTAACACACATAAAATTCCAGGGTGGAGGGCCCTCTGGCTGGTGATTGTGACAGAGCGGCTTCCAGATGCTCGCAATATAGTCCAGGAGGGTGGCAGAGCAAACAGGAGGAGGGATGGAGGGGAAGGATCCCTGTGGAAGTTGAACTGGACCAAAGGCATAGAGCAAAGGTGGGCGTGGACCGTGGGGCAGAGATAGTGTAACACACGGGACCACAGCAGTGCGGGCAGAACAGAAAGCCACAGCAGTGTGGGCAGAGCAAACAAAGCGAAGGCCCTCCAGGGTGAGACCGGCAGACCTGATGAACTCCAGGACAAAGCAGACAGAGGCACGGCCCTCCTGGGCGGCACAGATGGCAGAGACGGCCTCCAGGGCAGTGCAGACGGCACAGAGGCCCACCAGGGCGGAACAGAAGGCCAGGGCTGAGCCGCAGGATCGAGGGGAGCCACGACCCTCCAGAGCAAAGCCTTCAGAGTCCTGAGCCCCAATCTGTCAGGACTTCTTAGACTGGGACCTCTCAGTTGTAAGTACAGATTGCAAATCTGGCTTTGGCTTCAAGGTCCAAAAGAAGAGCACCGCTTAGAATCTCCTAGTGAGCGTCTATTCAACCTGTCACATTGCCTTACTCATCATACCGAGGTGATTGAGGGTGCTGACTAGCTCTGAAAGGAAAGGAGAGAGATAGGGATTTATCAGCCATCTCAATTTTCTCTATCAGATCCCTCCCTTTGTTCTTTTAAAGGAAATATCTGCTACATTCTTAGCACTCTTTGATTATGGTGATATACTATATATTGGACGTCTCCTTTTAGATGTCAAATAGATGTATATTAGATATCTTTAAGATGTTTATTATTTAGAATGTATGTTAAACTGACAAATGAAAGACATCTGCCAGTCATTTTTAGACAGCAGATGCTTTCCAGATCAAGAGATCTTTAACAGACATCTTGTGGACGTATGTGTGCTATCTGGGTTATTTGGTCTAACTCCATCTTATTTGTCTCTGAGCTACAAACTATGTTCAAATGGTGAGTTATATTTTCAAGTCCCTTAGGTTTGGATGGAGTAAAGAAAAAAGGGTTTGGGATATAATGCTGCTTTGGGTTGGAATAATCCACAAAGCATTCTAAAGCTTACCATGCTTCCATCATTAAATAAATTCAAGATACTAATTAGTGATTTTAAAATTGTCACTTAAAAAGGATATTACTTTTATTTATATGTATTTATTTGTACTTGTAATTTGACTTTTAATGTAAGAAATGACATTCAATTTGTTTCATTATGCACTATTTTGTTCTATTATGCACTATAGAAAACCATACATTTTTACATTAATATTTTAATGTATATATTTAGTGAATGAGATCGCTCTGGGTCCTAAGCGGACCTGATTTAAAGGGGGGACTTGATTTCTCATGACACTTGTCTCCATAGAGAATCATCATGTAGCAGTGGTCCAGTGCTTGGGCCTGGCATTTCTGGCTGCAACTATATTTAGTTTGTTGTTTTTATTTAAAGGTAAAACACCAGAGGGAAAAAAAATACATTCTTCTACAAAACCTCAATTTGGAAAAAGGACTTAATCAACAGAGAGGTAAGGAAAACAGACTGTTTAGTTTAAATAAAAACAAAAACAATTCTGTAAACAAACATTGCTAAAATTACATTCTTCACCAATAGTGATAAGTAACTCAAGCACAAGGCAGCTGGTCTTTACACTTTCATACTATCAAAGTCGAAGCACTGACCAGCTCATCAAAGGCCTGTGAACTGTATTGCTATGGCAGAATTCAGAGATGAGGAAAAAGAACGGAAACATCAACATCTGAGAGAAAACCCAGAGGAGCTGTTCGAGGACAGGAACCCAAGAGGCAGAATCACTAACTTGCTCTTTTACACAGATAGGTTAACTTTCTGGGAAGGAAAATTCTGTGAAGAATATCCACATTTTGACAAGCAGGATATTGATAAGGGGAAACAACTGCGTATATATAAAAGCGAAAACACTGAACGAAAGAATAGGTATCTTACAGTAAACTTTTACCAAAGTAGAATTGTAATGGTTCAGGGAAAAGAGGATGACCTCATGGAATTTAAGAAAACATTTGACAATATATCCACATAATCCATCTATCTAAAAAAATTTTCTTCAATGTTAATTGTAGGTACAAAAAGTGATATTATTTCAGTGCCATTAACACTGACTAATCAACAGTTTTTCACATTGATTCATTGGTTTTCATGTTATCTTGCTGTTTAAAGCCGGGCTCACACTGTGATTTTTTTAAAAAGTCCTTTACGATTGTACTTGTCAGAATGTACAAACATGATGGTCATGTCACACTGTGGGATCTCAGTTGTTACCAGTGTCAGACTGTACAACAGTCAAGACATGTTAAAAAAGCGCACAAAAAAAAAAAACCCTTCTTCAGAGATTTACATCAACCCTCACATTATTGAGTGACCACGAGCTGCATTGTACGCAGGAATGAAATGTTGGTTATCATTAAAAGTATATAAACGACGGCAAAACCAGCGTATTTAAGAAAAACATAAGCAGCACCACGCGAAAACATTGGCGCAACCAGAGTTTATCATACCAAAGACAACATATCAGATGAATTTCGCAAGCAAAGGACAAAAGCGCAGGAGTTTATGGCATATACAAGAAACCTCTAGCATTAATTCTGGTCATGGCTTGTCTAGAAATACTAAGAAAGTTTGATGTTCGTTGTAGGAGATGTCACACTGCAGGACTATGCGCAAAACTGCCAGAATTTCGTCTGAGCTAAAATTTTGTCACAACAGCCATTAATCGGCAGTCTGTGAACATGTCATTCTAATAATCAAAGACAACAGCTTTTAGCCTAGGATTATAGGAATCTTTCAGAATTTTCTAAATTTGTCTCAGACGGCCCAAAAAAAAAAAAAAAAACTCAAAAAACTCCACAGTGTGAGCCAGGCTCTAGAAAAGCTGAAGATCTTAATTAGCTTGTTCAGGTGTGTCTGGTGGAGGTTGGAGCTAAACTCCAGAACCAAATTTGCCTAACCCTGGAATATGGCTTTAGTTGATTGGCTGCTTTTTTGTGTAGGGTTTACATGTCGTCTGTGTTTAAAATGTTTCCAACAAGTACTTACTACAGTCCAAAAACAAGCTGATCAGTTTGAATTAAGGATTCTAAATTGCTTGTAGGAGTTTAGTTTCTTTGTGTGATAGACTTGAAATGTATCATGTAGTTGATTTTTAGGTTTTAAGGAAATTAGGTGACTCAAAGATAAAAGACAGACTTCTGTTGTATTTCAATGATTGTTTTCTTATCTATACGTGCATACATTCACATTATTTTTTTTGCCATCATGTCTTTTTATTATTATTATTATGTTAAGTATTATGTATTGTGTTCTTAAGAGAATAAGTGAGGTAAGTAAATGCCTTCTTCAAAAACTCATATTCAATGAGTAGGTACTTAACGTAGTTACTCCACCCCAAAATGAAACTTTTGTCATTACTCATTTACCCCCATGTCATTCCCATAAAATAAAAAGTTTGTTAGTCTTCGAAACATAACTGATATCTTAAAAGATATTTTGCATAAAAAAGGGGAGGCTTGTAATGAACGCTGTCAAGGTTCAGAAAAGTATAAAAGACATTGTCAGAATAACCCATCTGCCATCAGAGGTTCAGCCGTAACATTATTAAGCTACAAGAATACTTTTTGGATGGAAAGAAAACAAAAATAATGACTTTATTCAACAATCAGCACTGTATTGCCATTTTGGTGGAGTACCCCTTTAATTTCAATAAGTACTTAACGAGCTTCTGTATTGTGACATACTTTTGAGAAAAACAGAATATTGAATGAGGAAACTGAGGGCGTCCCTTGTTTCTCTACTATGAATTATGAATGATGTAGTAAAGTATGTGTTTCATTCAGAAATTAAAACTGATGGTTGGAGGGGTGTGGTTAACTCAAAAATTCACAATGTATGCTTACAAAATAAATAGTCAATTTTGATTTCATGCCGACTTTAAAGTGGTCATATGATGTTGCTAAAACATTATTTAGTGTATTTGGTGTAATTCATTGTGTTTATGCGGTTTAAGGTTCATAAAAACATTTTCCACATATTGTACTGTTTCTTCTCTAAGCCCCACCTTCCTGAAACAGGTTGATTTGTTAAAGCTCAGCGTTCTAAAAAAGGCTCTTATTGGCCAGCTATACAGTGTTTTGTGATTGGCCGAATACCTCAAGTGTGTAATGGAAAGGATACAGTGGGGACATAATTACTGATTATCATGACTTAGTACTATATTTTCACATGTTGCATTTCATCACGCCTCATAAACGTAACATTATGTCTGCATTTGTGATCTGAGAAATGACAAACAACAAGCACTAATGTTAGCCTTCACTGCTCAAAACTCACATTTGAATAGTAAGTAGCAGGTTCTTTTAATAAGAAAATGTAACTTACTCAAAGGGTGTGAGTCAGGAGCACCAGACTGTTCTTACAGAGGTAGAATTGCTCCACTTTATAGTCTCTATGCGCAGCCAGCATAGACTGCTCAGGTTCAGGAATCAGTCCTCCGTAAATGCAATGCTGAACACACTTTAATATTTGGGTTGAACTTTTTTGGAACAGTGTTGTGAATAAACACTGATTTCTAGTTGTGTTTTTTTTTTGGAAGCACAAACAAAGTAGTTTCACTTTGCACAGCATCTCTAGAACATGGCGCACGCAGCAACACTACAGCAAGATTAATAGTTCTGCCTTCTTACTTTGTATAAACATTTGGGTTGTGTTATGAAAATAAACCCACACAGTGGCATAAAGATGTGAGGGCGTGTTTCAACAAACTGTTTTAGGGGGGTGTGGACACATCATACGTTTTATAAAGAATATCTCTTTGGTTCTTAAACTTTAGTCTTTGCAACTTTAGCGATCTTATCAACGCACTAATAGCTTGTAACACTCCAAAGAGAAAGGAAAACTTGAAATTGCATCATATGACCCCTTTAAAAGAGTACCACAGTCAAATATCGTAAAGCATGAATGTGATCTGGACTTCATCTGCCATGTTAACATTATGATGTGATCTATAAACTTATAACAAGCTTAAAAGAAGAGACAGGTTTAAAGGGTTAGTTCACCCAAAAATGAAAATTCTGTCATTAATTACTCACCGTTGTGTAGTTCCAAACCCATAAGACCTTTGGTTATCTTCAGAACACAAATTAAGATATTTTTGATGATTTCAGAGAGCTATCTGACACTCCATAGACATAGATAAAAACATTGTTAAAAAGTCCATGTGACACCAGTGGCTCAACTTCAATTATGTGATGTTAAGGAGAATATTTTTTTTTTGTGCAAAGAAAACAAAAATAACATCATTTACTCTATCCATTCTTCTGCTGTGACTTACGTCTTCCACCATATTAAAAAGTATCACTATGTATGTGTACGCTTTCCTTTAGGCATAAACAACAACAGATAACCTACTGTACATGTGCATGCTTTCACCCAGATGTAAACAAGGCTGATTACGTCAAATACATTAAAGCTTGCGTATACAGTGCGTTGTGATACTCTCTAAATGGCATAAATCTACTGTAAATATTTTTATGTTGATGAAATGTGTTTCTTGTGGTCTTGTAGAAGAAACAGCTGCCCATTTATTGTGCTTGTAGTATAACCAATAAATTATTAAAAATGTGTTATTGTTGTTTTAATTTTATTGCATGTTAACAGTTTTTTTATTATTATTATTATGAAAGTCTGTTGCTCATTGGCTCTGAATACTCATACACTTTAGACAGCTTTCGATAAGTAACTCTGCAATTACATGTCAACTGGCCTTGATTAGAGTATTATTAGTGTGTCATATACAGTGGGTACGGAAAGTATTCAGACCCCCTTACATTTTTCACTCTTTGTTATATTGCAGCCATGTAAGTCATTTTTTTCCTCAATGTACACACAGCACCCCATATTGACAGAAAACAAAGAATGGTTGACATTTTTGCAGATTTATTAAAAAAGAAAAAATGAAATATATCATGGTCCTAAGTATTCAGACCCTTTGCTCAGTATTTAGTAGAAGTACCCTTTTGATCGAATACAGCCATGAGTCTTTTTGGGAAAGATGCAACAAGCAAACTTTATTGGAGTCTATTAGAGTAAACTCAAAACAAATATGATGGTGTCAATTAAAGATGAAAGATGAGTTTTTGTGCCAATCTGTGTTCTAGTTACGGCACTTCTGAGTGAATACAAGATGGTCAGCATTAACAAAAGCATCAGAGGAAATGCAGATCATATGTAGATCAGGTTTTAACAATTTTAAATCTGATCAGGACAAAGTAGCTGTTTCCATCCACCATAGAAATGCAAATGTGCATTAATTCTAAAAAATGTGCATTTCACGAGTTTGTGTTTGTTTATATTAGAGCTTTTATCCAATCAACAGCGAAGGCTTCTGTAGCTTAAAGTGCCCCTATTATGATTTTTCAAACATGATCGTTCATGCAGTGTGTCATGTAGCTGTATGTGAATATAAACTATCTGCAAAGTTGTGACACCGACAGCTCTGTTACGGCCACACGTCATGAAGTAACATATTTGCATAATATCCGCCCACGTTCTACGTCGCGAACAACTTTGCTCCTACTTTTCTGACACGCGCTGTAGCGGTAGACCAATCATGAAGGACTGCGCCATCTGACCAATCACAGCAGTGATGGCTCACGGGAGGGAGGGGTTTAGACAGACTGAGTCTTCGAACTGCTTCACACGAGTCGTTTACGAATCACAATGGGGTAAAATTAAATCTATTTTTGGAGAAAACTAAAGTGTTTTTTGACCTTGCATACATGTAAACCTGTTTTAAAAGACTCATAAAACAATATTAGCAACCTTTAAACGTTGGCAGTCGTGCAAAGGTTTGCAGTTGTTTAAGGGGGCAGTCGTGGCCTAATGGATAGGGAGTTTGACCCAAAGGTCGTGGGTTCGAGTCCCAGGTCCGGCAGGGATTGTGGGTGGGGTTAGTGAATAACCAGCACTCTCTCCACCTTCAATACCACGACTGAGGTGAGACTCTTGAGCAAGGCACCGTTCCCCCAACTGCTTCCCAGGCGCCGTAGCAATGGCTGCCCACTGCTCCGGGTGTGTGTTCACAGTGTGTGTGGTTGATCACTTCTCACTGCTGTGTGTGTGCACTTGGATGGGTTAAACAGTATGGGAAACCATACCTGGCCACAAGTCACGTACTTTCCTTTCCTTAAAATGGCGCAATAGGGGCACTTTAAAACCAATGGCAGTGAAAACGTTGGATTAACCAATCAGATTTTGAGTTGGGAGCCCCAGAGCTAAAGAAGAAAGCAGCACAGCAGGAGTTGTCCGTGCATTTTTAATCAGGCATGTGAACGACCCCAAAGTCTGTCTACACTGGACGTGACCGCTGCAGGTGATTTTAACTTGTGTCAGTTCTCATGAATAGAAGGAGGGACCTCATCTAGTATAGAGAGCATCACTGATTATAACCGCTTCTATTGTATTCTGTTGTGTATACAGTATATTGATGACAGCAGTTTAATATTCCTGCTTTCTGTCTCAAATATTCATCAAACTACTTTGTTTCTGTTTGAACAAAATCACTTTGTAGCTTCAACATATTTATTGAATTTAATGAATACAGTGATATTTTACATTTGATCAATGTCTGTAACTCAATACTGTTAAACTAAAAAATTTAATATAATAATAATAAAAATAAATACATATAAGCACTGTTTATTCCATTTGTATCTTTGTTCTGTTCATATGCTTGTAATGTTTATGTCCTGATTTATTTACCTACAAAACCACCCCGATCAATGATACCAAATTATATTCAAGTTTTTTTTACAAATATCTCTTTCTGGTATTCACTCATTTGTAGGTTATGTTTAATTATATTCTATTTTAATGAAAACATTTGGAGTTGTTTATAAAAATGTTCTCGTTGTGTTTTGTGTCTCATGATGTTTTGAATCAGTAGATTC
>JAUMHE010000024.1:1813989-1832918 GCA_032359235.1 Enteromius mattozi
CATTTACTCTCACAGCGTCTTCTTGACATGATGTAATCCACGTGGAAATTGTACTGTTTGTGGGCGGGCAAGTTGTTTGTGACGTAGAACGTGGGCATTATGCAAATATGTTACTTAGTGGCGTGTAGCCGTAACAGAAAAAGATTTGAATTGCTGACGACTCGTTTAGGTGATTGTGAGCCGACTCTTTTTTTTGATAGACAAAAACTTTATTAATCGTGCATTGTCGGCGTCACAACTTTGCAGATAGTTTATGTTCACATACAGCTACATGGCACACTGCATGAAAGATCATATTTGAAAAGGCATAATAGGGGCACTTTAAATTAAATAAAACATTTAATTTAATTAAAAAATATATACAGTATATAGAGATTTGAACTAAGAATAATTAGAAAAAATAATAATTTGAATTAATTTGTAGACAATAGGTACATGTACATTGTTGTAAATCACTCCAAAACGAGTGTGGGTATGTCGGTGTAGATATAATGGCCTTTAATGAGCAGATCAGTATCTGTGCTGCTCTGCAATGCTCTATGTGCCATTAACTCCTCTTAGAGATCATCTCAGAGACCCATCAATTCCTGATAGGCTCCTACTCTAATGCTGCCTGGAGAGCTGGAAATAAAGGCCTGAGCAGCAGCTAATAACTCATTACAGACCCACTGAGAGGGGAAAACAAACATGTCATTCAGCTTGGTGCCAAAGCATGCATACGCACATAAACACACACTCTGCTCTCCAATTTACTACAGTTATGCCTCCATTTGACCCTGAGAGGCGCCTGTGCTTTAGCCTAAAAATAAAAGAGGCCAAATAAACATATTTCATACCGTTTTCACACCCTGTTTAGTCATGAGACCAGGCTGTGATGAGCAGCGATCATGCAGACATGATTGCTGGAAGTGTTGTTAATGAGAGTTATGCGTGTCATGCCAATACTGTGCTTTCAGCATCCAGCAGGAGGCGCCACACCTGCCTTGACGGTCACTCCTTACCAGTGTCTCTGTAGGAAGTAGGTGATGCTCTAGAAGAGTTCCAGATCCCACGGATGAGGGGTTTAACGTTCTAGATGCTATCTATCAAAGAGCAGCGAGACAGAGATAAATGACTGCACTGATCTGGGGAACAAGGGCATTATAATGGGCTGGTAAACACACAGTCACACAAACTAATATTCATGCATCTCATTCCAAACCTTGTGTAAAACATAAGAAAATCTGAAAATAAAAACTTGCATACTTCGTGTCTTATGAGGGAATTAACCACAGTTTCACGAAACACTTTGAAGGATGTAATCAAACAAGAAAATTAGGGTAGCCTAACATATAAAGCTACTCATTCATGGTAATTTAAAATCTTCAAATACAAAAACAGTACATATTCAAAATATAAATTTTATACAATCATAAACCTAAACACTATCCTTCAAAAGTGTGTTGATTTCAAAAGTTTCAAAAAGATTTCAAAAGTGATTTCTCTTAGAGTTGCATTTGATTGATCAAATATAAAGTAAAAACTTTAATAGGGTGAAGTTTTATTTAAAATATTATTTATAATTTAAAACAACTTCTTTTTCTATTTTTCTGTATTTTAAAAAAATATTTAATCCTCTGACATCAAAGCTTAATTTTCAAGACTTCATTTCGTTACATAATCCTCCAGAAGTCATTCTAATATGCTGATTTGGTGCTCATTCAATATTTCTTATTATCAATATTATTATCGGTTGTTCTGCTTAATATTTTTGTGGATATTTTGTATCAATGTAGATACCTTCAAAAATATTTGAGAGTGCAGGGAAAACGACTAATATTAGCTCTCTACTCTCAGGTCATTGAAAGAAGAGGCTAAATGATGAAAATGATGATGAATTGTGAGTTTGATGATGAAGTGGATCACAAAGAACCCACGGAAATGGCTTTGTGACCACAACAAACCTTTGTAACCTTTATTAACCCAATTCAGTTTCAACTGGTGTGAAAGTTTATATGTAGTATAGTCAAGTCACATAATTACTGTGTTTTCATTATTGAGCATTGCCGTCACTTCTGGGTCCTCATATCCATCTCATAATACACACGCAAAAGCACACACATATATGCTACCAGCTGCAGACAGTGCAAGAGCACATAAAAAAGCTTATGGAGAATGAAGGTCTGTTTAAGCAGTGAAGAATGCCCTGCTGATGGGATTCTAATTCTGGTTTCATTTAGAGAGGGAGTTTCCTCACAGCCAGGGTCTCGATTAGAGGGGTAACGGGCCGTAAACAGAGAGAGAATGAAAACTGGAGAGAGAATTGGATGGGAAATTAAGAGAAATCAGCTGGAAAGAATAGAAGGATCAGAAGATGTCACTGGTGGTTCATTGTCAAGTATCTATGTACATCATATAAAAACAGAACCGTCATGCTCCACTCTCCAAGAGACTCCACTGCAAACAAAAGCAAACAGATCCACAGCAGCCAAGTGCAACCAGCAGCTGTTAGATCCATCTCACGATCAGTCGTGCAATCAGTTATCAGCTCTCTCTCTCTCAATCTCTCTGAATATCCCACACTCCATGCTGCACCTACCTCAGCTGGAGCCCCCTGCAGACAGTCAAACATTTTACAGAACACCTGGAAGGGGAGGGGAGGAGATGAGACGTCCGCTCAGACAAACAACCCATCAGCCTTAATATGACAGCGCTCTGTGCTTCAGGAAGCACAGCAATATAGAACAACAAACTTCATCACAGGCTCAAGATAACCATGCAGTCTGAGGATGTAGCTCACAATAGGTATCGGAGGCTATGCTATGTACCAACATTTTATTTACAATATAGTATAGACTTAAGTGCCACATTAATTCTAAACAGTTATTATAAAATTGAAATATTAAGTCAATTAATTTATAATAAGTGTAGTGCACTATAATGAAATGAAAGCATTTAGAATATGCAAATTTTACCAGTATATTATTGAGCATTTAAACACTCATTGACTTTACAGGCATAGTTTTTTCTTTTTGAAAACTGGTTTCAGACAGTCCTTCAACACACTGTAATGTCACATCTAATGATATGGAACAAATCCAATGCTTTAGGCACAATCAAACAAATATAGAACTATTTGACCGCGTTGTTTAAGGTCAACATGAAATAGAAATTCACATGCATAAAATAGATACATTTTCATTGTAATGCAATATAATGGCATATAAGCATCTGAATCTATTCTTTTATGGAGTAAATGTCAAATGTTTTGAGGAAAGAACAGCACAAATAGATTTTTGCCAATTAAAATTCCCATGCAGGCATCTTAGTAGAAAGAAGGTAAAACAAACATTGGATTCAGATGTGCCAATTATATATACCCTGGATCACAAAGCCAGTCGTATAGGTCAGTTTTTTTGAAATTGAGATTTCTACAACATCTGAAAGCTGAATAAATATGTTTTTCAATTGATGTATGGTTTGTTTGGCTGAGATACAACAATTTAAAAATCTGGACTTAGAGGGTGCAAAAAAATTACAATATTGAGAAAATCGCCTTTAAAGTGGTTCAGATGAAGACCTTAGCAATGCATGTTTTTTTTTTGTTTTTATATATTTATGGCAAAAAAGTCAGAAAAATCTTTACAGAACATGATCTTTACTTATTGTCCTAATGATTTTTGGCATTTACAATGTATTGTTGGCTATTGCTACAAATATACCTGTGCTACTTATGGTCCAGGGTCACATATTACTCTATAATTTGTATTTTAACACAACTGAATCTTAGCATCCAGGATTGAAACTATCCATTTTAAAAGACGTAATGAAGCACCGATTTACAAAATTATGGATATAATAGGTTAATTATACTAAACCTTGTGCATAGCGCTAATTCTACAAAACTGGATGAATGTATACGAGGCATGCGATGCTATAAATCTCAGAATCTTCGGCTGTGGAGTAATAATGATGATGCTCTTGTAAAACTGCATTCATATGCAAATATATTTGGCGTGTGTTCACATACGCATGCGAGTGTGCGCTCCGAGGCTTCCCTGCTGCCGTGGCTCATTCCTGACCTGTTGGCTTCTGTTCTGTCTCACTGAAGACACGCTTCATTCAATGTAATAATTACTATGTGTTTCTATGACTAAACACTACACATTCCACACTTGTTTCACTCAGCTCTGGCGTTATTTGGAATATACAGGTCATGAAACATACACCCTATATCAATATGTAAGCGATAGTAAGTATGCTGCTCAGGGTGTTTCCTGCGCTTTCCATGTTTTCATGCCTGCACCGAGTACGTGTCTCTGATTGGGGTCGCCGTGGAAACAGGGCGACGGTCCAATGCAGCTCCTGCCTGCACAGGTAAAACACGCGATGCGGCTTTGATGAATCAACCTGTTGTTGACACAGCTGCACATTCTTTCTCTCGGTCTCTCTCTTTCCTCGATAACTCGAAACAATGTAATCACAGACCAAGATCAAGTTCATTTTTAAAGTTTGCCAACTACAGAATTAGAAGTACACATTCACTGAAATCCAGATACACTGCCAAAACTTTCATCTGGATATATTTGTAAAGATTTTGGGTTCTTTTGCCAGCAGAGGCCAAAAAAAAGAAGGGAAAAAAAAGCACGCCAAAATGAAACTGAAAACTGTTACTGCCAAAACTATTATGAGTAAATGGGATAGTTCAACTAAAAATGAAAAATAAATACAAAACAAAAATAATGACTTTACTCAACAGGTTCTTCATTTTCATGTCAGTCTTTGATAATTACTTTTGAGCAGTTGAACTCTTTTATGACACCCATTCTGGGCCTTGAAAAGTTAATGTGTTGCGATATAAGAGTAAATAATTAATGACAGAATTTTATTTTTGGGTGAACTATCCTTTTAATAAAAGTTCAAATATTACTGTAAACTATAATAAAAGAAGACTTATATAAATAATGTGTACCTCGGGGAACAAAGGCATAAAATTTGACATGCAGTTTCTGTGCTGAAGAAAACCTATGATGAACAGGTGCCATTTTGGACCTGAGGCGCATGACCATAAAAGCCCAGATGATGATGGCCACTATAGACAAGAACTGGTGTTCAGCACTTACTGAATCTACAACATTTTACATCTACCCTGCACTGCCAGAGGCCTACACACTCAGGTGTCCAACATGTCCAACATCAAATGCACACATACACACACAAACACCACGCTGAGCCTGTACAGCTGGTGATGTCATCAGCCTTAGGCCATGCTCACGCATCATCAGCACCAAGTCAGGCTCCATCCAGCGATGAGAGAGAACCCCATCACTACGAGAGGGAAAAGACAAAAAAGGACTGAGGAAAAGATAAAAGGCTTGGGACAAGACAGAGAGATAATGGCTTGAGGACAAATTAAGAGTGACATTTTAGAATCTGTCATATCATATGTATAATCTAACCAGCAGAACTATTGTGTCCCACTTCTGATGAATGGAAGTTAGAATACACATGATAGTCTTAGACTGAGGGATGATAAAAAAAATATAAGACATTAAAAGCAACATATGTGGCATTCCAGTGAAGTAATCATTTCAAGAGTAAAAGAATGGCACTTGGATGTTGATCTATTAAATCTTAAAAAAATAAATTCTGAAAAAATGCTGTTCTTTTGAACTTTCTATTAAACAAAGAATCCTGAAAAATGTATCACACATTTATAATAATAAGTCATTATTTATTAGCACTAAATCAACATAATAGAATGATTTTTGAATTACTGTATTTTTAATTAAATAAATGTAGTCTTGGTGATAATATAAGAAACAGCATAAGAAGTTCTTTTAAATGCATAAAAAAATCTTACCAACCCCAAAAATGGTGTATATTTTATATATTATGACATCATGTTGTAATAAACATTTGTGCCCATACACACTAAAGCATGTAGTACATCATAAAAATCTAGATTTCAGCTTGACTAGTTGTTCAGATAAGTCCAAGATTTCCACAATGATTTTGAAATATGTAGTTTTATTCTTCCATAAATTTTACACAAAATTTTACTAGCATTGCCATTTAGTTGACATTTTTCAACTAATAGAAGCTGGAAATTACGTTGCGTTTCAAAATTCCACATCCAAATATGACTGTTACACAGCATAACTGCTATATTCTGTGAAATTCCTGCACACACACCCCACATTGACACTGGCCTAAGGGTCAGGCTGTGTTTCCATGGTTACGAGCCCCAGAGGACAGCGCAGGAGTAGAGGAGAGTAGCAGCGAAGGGAGTGGAGACAGATCAGACTTGTCCGGTTCTTCTGATAAGAGACTGAGAGCAGCTCGTTCCACATTCTCCTACTACCATCCATCAGCTCGGGTCACACAACGCTGATCCTGCATGCGTCCTCACCTCTGACCCTGCTCATCACTCACGCTAACACAGCGTTTATCTGTGCCACACACAAAGGCAGATCTGAAACACTGCTCTCCTAAAACACATTCACCTGGATGCCTCTTACCAAGCTTTTCATTTTCAGATGATAATGCTTTAAAGTACTTTATCAGGCTGCAGAGCTGATGGAAGGGGCCCCAGAGAGGAATGCTGTTCTTTGTGGGGGAATAAATGGCTGATCACACTGCCAAAAACAGGTTTGTAAACATGTCTACTCAGCAGCACATGCTGCCCCTCCTCATGCTATACTGTACATTTCAGCCCACTCCAATTAACATCCGCAAGAAGAAAGGAGGGGAAAGAGATTGAGGAAATGGATTAAGAGGATGGAGGGATAGCAGAAATAGATGACCACTGATGATTCCTAAGAGGGTAAACCGAGAGATAGGAGTGGGTGGTATATAAAAAAATATACACTATTTTTTCAAAGCTTTAGGTCAGAAATAAAGAAGTCTTGTATACACACAAAAGCTGATTTTAACAAAATAGAGCAAAAAGAGTAATAATTAAATTTTAAAATTTAAAATTTTAAAATGTAAGTTGTTTCTGGCAAAGCTGAATTTTTCATATTATTATGATTAGGTGCTCAAAAAAGCTGTAATCAGTTGTACCGCTTAATTTTGTTGTTGAAACTGACAATTTTTTTTATAAATCTTTGATAAATTTGTAACTTTTGACAAAAAAGTATTGATTTTTAATCAATCAATCTTGCTAGCTCCAAACATTTGAACAGTAGTGGAGTATAGAATAAAACAGCCCAGTCTCACTAAAATTCGTACATATTTTAAAATTTATTATAAATTATAAATACAATTTATTTAACGTGATATTAACGTTGATATAAAATTAATCAATAACGTCAAAATATCATCAATTCAATCGGCTTACATTTAAAAATATTATATTCAATGTAAAAATATTTACACAAAACCCATAAAACTTTACTGATTAAATAAGATCTATTTTATTTTTATATTTATTTCCTGCATTACATTTAAAATCTAACTGGAAACAATCTACATTAGGTCCAAGAGATGATTTAACTTAAAAAATCATTGACGCAAATTATATATATACATATATACATATATATATATATATTGAGATAAATAAAAATCATTAAAGTGAGAAAATATCAATATGTTATTTTGATTGCCCAGTCCTCCCAAAAGATCATTATGCAGTGGTTTCCATAGAGCTGATGGGATTACGGCTGGATTATGAAATTCTGATGTCTTATCAATAATATAGAGGTCAGAAATCTGTCTGCTTTAGTCTGATTGTGGCACTTCCTGTGAGCCTGTGGCTGTAGGGCAGTAAGTTCTTCTGAGTGCATCTGGGGAATAGAGAACAGCACCATGAGCCAGTATGTCTGTGTGTTGTCAGATGTGCTGTCTATACACAAATACACACGCACACACACACACACAGATTGAGAGAGATAGACAGAGAGTCTTCTCTCCAGGACATGGAGACTGACAGCTCAGACACTGTCCAGCTATTTGTTCCACTAACTCACAGACAAGCTCTCCCAGTGGGCAAAAGCAGCTCGAATAACAATACATTTGACTATAGGTCCACACCAACTCACAAATATATAGACAGTGGAAATGACAAAATACACGGACATACATGAAGACAAATATACCAATAGTACTTTCACATACACATGTTTCTTCAGTTATGTAATTGAAATTTTTAAAAACATTATTTAAGCACTGTCAATCAAATTATCCTCATGGAGACAAAAGTATCTATCATGCTACTCTAAAAATATAGGTAATTTCAAGCACAGTGCACCAAGACACAAACAGACATCCACACATGTTTGTCTGTGGCACACACATCAGCTGGAATGAGCGTCACTGTGCATGTTGGGAACAGTGAAAACGAGAAGAGAAGGAACAGTGTTTCCTCTGAGAAAAGACAAGCTTTTTATACCCTCTCGGAAGTGGAGTAGGCTAATTAGAAAAGCAGGCCTAGTTAAATCATATTAATAACAGCCATGCTACCTCACTCAGAGAACAAGCGAGAATATGTGAGATCTACATCCTAACCCTTCAAACACCCCAGCTCAGAATAATATACAGAGTCTCCTACTAATGCTTTAATCGAGGATGATCAGGAGATATACAGCAGATTACCAGCGTTTGCTAAGACAAGCATTACCATTATTCACGCTCATGCTAACCCTCAGAATTAAACTTCAGGGCATAACTCATCCCACACCGTTTGTGCTACAGACATTAATTATATCTGAAATTGCATGACATCTTGCAGAGATGTGTGCAATTATTAGTCCAAGCAATCAGACTGTGCTTATCTAGTATACATAAAAAATGGAACTTGGACTTGCAATGAAACAAGGAACAACACAAGATGCTTTTGATTTGGCCAATGAGCTATGATCAATATCCTACCAGTCAGAATACCCTAGAAACCACAAATCTGGAAACCAATCGTAATACCTACCTAAATACAATGATACTGAAATACTGTAAAAATCTAGTTTTAAATCCTACTGAAAAATCCTCCATGGGCTAGAACATACTGGCTTTTCCTGTGGAACACAAAAGAAGATTGAAGAATGTCTAGCCTATATTCTGTTTATATTCAGATTGAAGGTTTAATCCTTCATGTAAACACCTCAGTCAATCCAATAGAGCTTAACTGGATGAAATTTCATTTGGGTTGAAATAATTGGTCTAGACTTGAAATCCAATTAACAGGAAATAATTTAGCATGCAAATTCTTGAATCTAACATTTTCTCAAAAATACCTTGCACATGTGAAGTGTTGTTTATGTTTTATGCCAGTGGTTCTCAAAGTGTGGTACTGTACAAGAGGAATCACTAAATTAAATATAAATGAATGTTCAATCTTTATCTGTTATTTTTTACATTTAAGTACAGTACAGTTATTTAACTTTTAGGTAATTTAATCATTATGTTTTTTTCATTCACCTGTATGTACTGTAAGTAAAGTGTAGTGTTAATGTTCAAACCATGTATATACAATGTTAATGGCTGACAACAACAAATATTTTTGTTAGGAATAAAACTGCCTCATTTTCCAGCTGTGCAGAGCTGTATATGAATAGTTAGGCCTACTACGCTACTGTATTTTAATGTTGGTCATTATGGTGGCACTTGAAGAGCCAAATATTTTCTGAGGTGGTACAGTTGATCCATGTCTACTTAGAAGAATACAACGCCTATCACAACATTTCTGTATACCGTCTATTCAGAAAAATCCAGCAGCTTTATCACTTACTTAGGAGCATATTTACCTCTTCCATCCCTTTTGTCGCTCCAACTTTTGTCGCAATCAGGACTCAGCTTTCTGATATTCTTCATTTTCCCAAATCAGACTCCTTTTATCTTGAATAGTGTTGTTACATTAAAATGTCATTAAGAAAATTCATGTTTTATGCTACATTTGGTTTGTTTTGTTTACCCTAATGACATTATTGCTCCTCTCCCTGCTCATTCATGAAGCGCTGCATGGACGGGCAGGGAGTTTTTGTCCAGAACTGAACCATACCAGCAATCCAAACTGTATGCTAAGTCATCTTTGACGATAATGGTACTAACAGAATTATACACACGGTAGCTCTGGTGACACTATCACTGGCTTACTCTGGTCTGAATGCAGTGACTGTTCTGAAAACATTAAGCGCATTAAACGTTAAACTCAAGTAAATAAGCATGTGAATAATACTAAAACGTTAAGGATTCGTGTAAACAGAAGTTTAAGAACCTGAAACTAAACTGGATTCATTCTAATGAATGAAAATTACTGCATCATCAGATATTCTTTTGTGTTCCTTTGGAACAGCATGAACATGACGGAATTACGGCAGAATGTTTTTGGGTGAACTATCCCTTTAACTAAATGAAGAAGTGTGTGTATTTTTGGAATGATGACATCACTTATGGAATTGTGGTAATACTGATTTAGACTGTTAAAACGAGTGCCAATCATCTCTCATACAGCTGATGGAGAGCAGCATGGGTTTGAGACACAAAGTGAGTGAGAGCGAGGGAAGGGGGTGGGTTATTCCTGAGAGTGTGAGACCGGCGGCAATTTGAAGGTCACCTCCAGTCAGCTTAAAGAGAGACCAACCCTCCATCCATCACTTCAAATGGCTATGGACACTTCACTGATGCACATGAGAGAGAGAGAGAGAGAGAGAGAGAGAGGGATGCACTCAAACAGACAGATTAAAATCTTTCCCATGATCCCAAACACAAACCTAGACAAGCAGTTCATTTTATTTGTGCCTGGTATTATGCAGACAACTGCTTGTTTTCTTGTTTCAATCAGCTCTTGGAAGTAAAGCAAATGGTTGGACACGGCTCCCATCGCATGCTAGCAGCAGCTTATTGCGTGCAAATCCCTTCCTTAACACGCCAAGCACTTTCCGAATGTAATACCTGTAACATGACAAATCCATGGTTGCACAACTTTCAAATCAGCGACTGTGGAAACACAAACTGAGACTCGAGGGACACGATTTCACTCACCTACAAAAGTACCCCATCCAGACTCCTATCGGCCAATCACGTCACGCTGCAAGGCTCAACTCCACACTCCCCGTGAGCGATTACAAGCATCATTTACACACAATGACGTTTCACCTAATCTCGACTCTGTAGGACAGAATCGTATGTGTGTATTTTTTTTTATCTGCTTCAGTCTGACATAATTTGACTTGCGGATGGAGCTAAACACACAAGGACACATAACATACACAAACACCTAAAAGCCCTTAGAGGCAAGATTTTTGGAGCTGGTTGCCACTGAAAATCTTACATTCCTTGATCTAATTTATTAGGATCCTATAATTTGCACAATGTGGAAAACAGATGGAATTGCGGAATCCAGTCATAAAAATGTAATTTACTGTATAGCACAAAGTGTCATGGAATTTGATCAATGCGATATAGACTAGTACCTGTAAATACTGGAAAAATACCACTTAAATATGAATCCATATGTCATGTTTCGGTGTAAATGAACAGTGCAGACATGTGTTTTCATTTACTTGAGGTCTTAAGCAACCTGTCAAAATAAAAGTTTGGTTTAACCAGAAGAAACTGTGACAGAAATATGACTTATTGTAATGACTGTAGTACCACTAATAATAAAATTATTATTAAACATTATTTTAAATGAATATTTACCAGATATATTATTTACCAAAATTGATTTATTTTGTATTCAACACACAATTTAGTCAACACAAATAATATTAGAACTTGTAGTGTTGCACATTCCTAAAACATGCACAAACTTATTTATGAAAGCATCTGCTTTAGACCGACATAAACAATACTTTATCTGTGTTTTTGCCAATGAGAGATGTTTATGAGTACTGTATGTCTTCATGGCAGGATGTCCTGACCTGTGCTCCCTTGACAGGCTTCATGTTCCTGCCAATCTCACACATACATAAACATGCACCAATTCATACTGACACAATCAAACTAAAGAAGAACACAAACTAGAGCCTGGACAACAGATAGAAGGATTTAAAACACAAGAAGAAAGCATAACCTCAGGAATCCACCGCCTACAGCAATGTTTTCTTTGATAGTCTGCTTGTCCTGACCTGTTGGCTAACAGTGAGTGTCAGTCCTCACTGCTCAGCACAAGCTCACTATGTATCACTATATAAGACAGATTTAGTCAGTGCTGTTCTCTTCTTATAGTCCTTAAGGCTCAAAACATGCTCAAATACATAAACACATATGCAAAACCTAAACAGCATTCTTTTAAATTCAACAAGAAATATTGGTTAATCTTATTGATCAATATTGCTTTTTTTGTGCAAACAAAATATTATATATATTAAATATTCTATTTTATATTATATTATATCATATTAAAATTACTGTCATTAAAATGAAAAGTGAAAATATAAAAAGCTGATTCCAAATATTAATAAATACTAAAATGTGACCCTGGATCACATATGGGTCATATGGGTAAATATTTTGAAATTGAGATTTATACATCATCTGAAAGCTGAATAAATAAGCTATGAAGCTAGGATAGGACAATATTTGGCTGCTATGCAGCTATTTGAAAATCTCAAAATACTGAGGAAATCGCCTTCGTTCTTAGTAATGTATATTACTAATAAAAAATTAGGTTTTGATATATTTAAGGTAGGGAATTTACAGAATATTTTCATGGGACATGATCTTTACTTCCTGATATACTAATGATTTTTGGGATAAAAAAAAAAAGTTAATATTTTGAACCAATGCAACGTTTTCGCTAATGCTACAAATATACACATACTACTTGTTACTTGATTTTGTGGTCCAGCGTCTCAAATGTAAAATGCTCCAAAATGTACTTGGACACATAAAAATTACTTACATCAAAATATAGCATATGCAAACAAATAATGCTAAATTATCTTTAAAATAAATGCTATTTGATTAAATATTTTATTATACAATGCACATTTAAAGTGTGGCTCAAAACAATACTTTTTGAGGCCACTGTGTGTATACCGAGTGAGCACACACAGAAATCCAGGTATACTGCACCGTTTAATCGCAAATCTATATGCAGACATGCTCCACTGATAGCAAAATGCCAAGAGAGACCCATCAGCCCGGCTTTTTTCCCAAGTCTACTCAAGGAGAAATAATGTCTGGATCAGATGAAACCCAATCAAAGCTCTTTCACACATGCAGCTATCTGAGTCTCATTGCTGTCAGGATGGGATGGAAGAAAGAACTCTCTGGCCACATGGAACATGTATCTGGACATGCTGTGTCTGTATGTATTAATACAGACTATTTTTTTCATTTGGCTTTGAGGCTTGAGAGTAGGCGGAGCATGGAAAACATTCATGGCACATGAGACAATTTCTCACCAAAATGACCTACATTTGGATAATGGATTTAGAGAGTTGAGTGAGGCCATTGTGAAAAGCGCATGCACAAACACAAGCACACAACTTCCCCATCTGTAGGAATCTGCCTCCTGAAGTTTCTCCATTAGGGAGGCATACGTCCGCTCTAATGGATTGCTACTGGAGGCAACAGTACACATCCCTTCGGTCTGACAATGATGGGTATTCAAGACTCAAGGAGGTGGAGAATGGAGTGAGCCAACACTCAGAAACAACTGTTCATCATAACTTTGAAAATAAAAAAACAGCTCTGATTTATGAGCGCAGAGCACTGAAGGATTTCATGCTAAGTGAATACGCATACTTGCAAACCAAAAATATTGACAAGGAAAGTCTGATTACTAAAACAGGCATCATGCATCACCTACAGCAGTTATATAGGCTATCTGATACGATCAAGTTTGGAGTTACTGAGTGATAAAAGAATATTCTGGATTAAATACTTTTTCATTTTATGCTTTTTGACAGCATATTTCCTGGATCACCACAAAAAAAAAAAACTATATATATATATATAGAGAGAGAGAGAGAGAGAGAGAGAGAGAGAGAGAGGTTTTTTTTTTTGTGGTATATATATATACACACAATATATATATATATATATATATATTAACATGGAAGTTTATGGGGCAAGTATTTAAAAAAGTATTAATGTAAAACATACATTTTGTCAAGAAGTAGCTCGTTGCCAACTTTACAAAAATGGTTTGATTTATCACATCATTTACCACCACAATTCCTGTGAATATAGTTTATGTAAACCATAATTTGTGGATGGTTATGGCACATCTAACATGTAAAATAACATGTTTACAGGCTTCAAACAGCCATGACAAGAGCTGCATACAATAGACTAATTTAATAAATGATTCTATGTGGATTCGAGTCTAGTAATTGATTCTTTTATGACTATTATTTTAAAACATAACAAAATAGCTCCAAATTTTAATTGTCCTGCAGATTTTCCATTGTATGTGCATAACTGAAAATATGATTATTGGTTGCTTTTAAAAATGTAGAGACAAGTTAAAATTTGTTTCCTGTTATAAGCAACCACATGACGATAACATTTCAAATTCCTTTAATAACAACATCACTAATTATGTTTTTTTTGTAAAAAGTACTTTGTGGATAGTTTGGCACATCTTATATGCAAAAGAAATCTGGTTTACAGGCTTTACACAGACCTAAATTAATATAATAGACAAATTTAGTAAATAATTTTGAAAAAAAAAAATAATAATAAGATTATGGTGGCATTTTCAGTCTTTGAATAAAGCATTGCACAATAGGTGTCCTCTCCTTCTCTCTCTGTATTTGTTTTTCTAGCTGTTCTGTAGTCAACGGGGCATTGCCTACTTTTCTCTCTGTGTCCATTAGTGAGCATGTGATTAGCATTCCAGCAAAATTCCCTTAACGAGCCTTGGTCTGAGCACACAAACAAGCACAGAAAAACACCACATACATACACATACATTCACCAGCATATACACACAAATTGTATCTGTTCAGCAGCCAGCCAGGACAAAGGAATGGTCCGTTTCCTGACCCTTAGACAGAGTTGAGTGAGCATGCCCAGTGCAGGACCACTGAGAGTTGGCGAGATGATGATGATGATGATAAGGAAACTTACATCAGCCCCTGACACTCCTTCTCCAGTCTGACCAGCACAAGAGTAAATCAATAAAGTGTACAATTTAAAAGCATTATTAACCTCTAAGGAGAATGAAATTTAAAGAGTCAGTTCACCCAACAATTAGCTTGTGTTTTATTCACCCTCAAGGCATTCTAGGTGTATATGACTTTCTTCTTTCAGATGAATCATATCAGAGTTATATAAAAAATTGTCCTGGCTATTCCAAGCTCTATCATTGCAGTCAGTTGGTGATTCTGTTAATCTGTCCACAAGTTGTCAAATAAAGCATGTACATCCTTAATAAAACGTGCCTCACATGGCTCCAGGGCATGAATAAAGGCATAAGAGAAAAGTGTTTATTAGGTCTGAAATATCAATATTTTTCTTATGAAAATGCATGGATTTGCTACAGGAGGCCTAAATTCTGCTAATGCTCAGATGAATCAGAGTCGTAACTGACTTTCATTAAACTCTTAAAAACATAATGATGAAAACCCAGAGGTTGCCATCTACCCATAAGAAAATGTCTTTTATATTAGAAAAAGGATATTAGATGCTTAACAGCAACATTTGTTTGAAGACAGTTATTTATATATTTAGTTTTAATGTGCCTGTAGGATATATCAATGTTAAATTTCTAAACATTCCACTGGCAAAGCTGCAAAAGCTCTCACTATCATCAGGGAATTTTGGATGGAGGTTGTTCCAAGCTTCTTTGAGAATTTGCCACAGTGCTTCTTCTATGGATTTAAACCGTCTCAACTGCTTCAGTCTCTCCATGTAATCCCAGACTGACTCAGTCATGGTGACATCAGATGTCTGTGTGGACTGTACCATCTGGTGAAGGACTCTTTGTTTGAATAAAAACCTCACTGGATTATTACAATATTTGCAAAAGGAGTTTGGAAACTCATACTTGATATCTAAGTGGCAGCAAAATGACATAAATAAATAAAAAGAAAATAACCATCTTAAAAGACTTTTGCACAGTGCTATTTATATGCTTCCGTTCAAAGGTTTGGATTTGTAATAAAAAAAAAAGGATAAAAAAATCCGAAAGGATGAATAAAATTTATCAAAAGTGACAGTAAGCCTAAAGATCAGTACTTGATTAGGCTAGATTTCTGTATCAGACAGATGCTGTTCTTTTGAATTTTTAATTCATCAAAAATCTTGAAGAACAGTAGAACGTGGAAAATGATGAAACAAACTAATAACTAGAACAAACAAACAAACAAACAAACAATGAAATTAATTGAATAAGAAAGAATAACAGAGGAGGAAAATGGTGGATATTATGCTAGATATACAAAAGAAAGACAAAATGACAGAACAAATGATAAAACAACCAAACAACAGATAGAAGAAAATACAAGTAGATAGATAGAGACAGATTCAGAGCAGAATTGAGTGATATTATGTAGTGCAATTTCCTCAAAGCTATTCTGCATTATTTCATCTCAGGGTAGGCTTTCTTCCAGTGTTTGTGTTTTTTCTGCACTGCTGTTTTCTGTTTTGTCCACAGATGAGCAATGAACGACCTCTGAGCAGTAATCCAGTGGAGAAAGATTTCCCTGTGGGCCCCGTCCTAGATAATCGAAGTTCTGCAAGACTGTTTAAGGTCTGTCTGATTCCCTCCTTGAGAACAGAAGATAAAATCCTGATAAGGAGCCATATGATTGGAGGAAGTTCTGTGAGCCAACCACAACACTAAGCTCAGCTCAGCTCATGAAAGTGGATACATGAGAAAATGTAATCAATATGTTATGATATCATGCAAAGGCTGTATGATCAGAGAAATGTCATATCAAAATCATATCACATATATCAGAGCAATTTTATATCATAGTAATTGCATACTGTATCACAATATATGAAAGTGAACAAAGTCTTTTAAGATGGTTAATTATATCTTTTTATTTATTTATGTAATGATGCTGCCATTTAGATATCAGGTATGAGTTTCCAAACACTCCTTTTGCAAATATTGTAATACTCCAGTGAGGTTTTTATCTAAACAAATATTCCTTCAGTCAGCTGATACACATATTAAAAATATGTGAGTGGAGAAATAGCTGATTCCCAAGATTCATTCTTGTTCAATCGCATAGTGGTTTTTCAAAGCTCCTCTGAGGGTCTGTGTACCATCGAGAGACTATCAAGAGCGATGACAGGTTTGCAGCTCACAGACAGCGATTCAGAGGCTCTCGCTGCATTCATCGCCAATAAATATTTACAATCCATTTATTTCATCACATACACACACATGACAAAGTGTAAAATGGCCAGCTCAGTGAGCTGGAAGAGGAAACATGCAGGAGACCAGAACAATACCTCTTCCCAGCTGGTGCCACCACCAAATCCATCAGTTTGTCAACGGCAAACGGATGTACGTGAGTGTGCGAGTTTGTGTGTGTGTGTGCATGAGAGTTTTAGCACATTCACTGACAAATACATCAGTCAGACGTAAGGTACATCCTCACACACCATCAATCTGCCATCAAGCAGACATTAGAACACACACCGGTCAGTCAGCAAACACAGTTCAAAGGCTGGTGAGAGCAACCTCTCACAAAAAGAGTAGAGAAAAGGACTGGTCAGCTGTACAAAACCTCTTTGAGTTTTTTCCAAAGAGAATCTTTTTAAATAAAATATAAAATAATGGGCTCTGTGGTAGAAAACCCAGGCTTTGTATTTTGTGAAATTGAACTGATTCAAGGTTATGGTCATTTATGGTTAATGTGTTGGCTAATTATTTTTAGTGTGAAGCCACAAATTAAAAGGTTAGTTCACCCAAAAATGAAAATTCTGCAATCAATTACTCACCCTTATGTTGTTCCAAAACTGTAAGACCTTTGTTCATCTTCAGATCACAAATTAAGATATATTTATGAAATCCAATAGCCTTCAGTTCCATTGTTGTTTATGCAGGGACAGAAAGCGCTCAGATTTCATAAAAAATATCTTAATTTGTGTTCTTACGAGTTAGGAATGTCATGAGGGTGAATAATTAATGACAGAATTTTCATTTTTGGGTGAACTATCCCTTTAAATCCATCATAAAAAGGCAGAGGGAGGTATATATGCTGTGAAAGTGAGGGGAATGTTCATTTCATTTTCACTCAATGCCTCTTTCCTCTCTGTGGGCAATTCTATAAGACATCCTACCGTGCGCAAACAACACTGCTCTACTGGGCCTCACATGTGAGCATACTGGCTGCTGTATCTAATCAATTCCAGAGTAATATCTTCTGTAGTGTGATTGTATACAGTAGGTACAAATAATGTCAGAATAGTCTGAGTTCTCATCCAGCAGCACTGAAACCAAATGCTGAATAGGCGTTATGAAGCTTTAAGAGAATAAACTATAGACACACAGCCATCAAAAGTAAACAATTACCAAAAACAGTCTGGCACATGACAACAGGACTCAAGTAACTCTTCCTTTGCACTCAATGATATCTTAGCATGAGAATGTCAAGTTAAAAATAGCTCAAACATTACTGCATTTAAGATCCCTGCATTCATGTTGCTAGTTGTTTTTACATGCAAGAATTCAAACTGTGTGTAGCTCTGCTGTTCTCTCTGTCTATCGCTGGACATCTACCAAGGCATTAGTCGAGGCAAGTCTCTCTTTTTTTTTCTAAAATGCCCACAGCCCAATTACTATAAACATCTTTCTCTAAGTAAATATTTATCAGATTATCCTCTTTTAACGTGTTGCCTGCTAGTTGTAATGCTGAAGTTTTCATATTATCCTTTCCAAATATGACAGCTGCACAATTCATGTAATCTCTGGAAAGATACTATCATAGTAAGTAACAAGATGCTCTGCACTACTCAAATGCTAAAAATAAAAAATAAAAAATGGGATTGTTCCTTAGGAAGCTGATATGTGACACAGGAAGCTGTTGTATGACACAAAA
>JAUMHE010000024.1:1833018-1849679 GCA_032359235.1 Enteromius mattozi
ATGTACTGTGATCATCCAATAACTTTGTAAGCATATTAACACAAAGAATAATCCAGGTTTACAGGAAAAAGAAGTCTATGCAGATTTATATTTCATGTGCTTTGATTTAAAATCAGAAAATCAAGTCACATTTTAAGCTCAATAGTGACCTCATGTTTCATTGAACTTGTGCACATTTATAGATTATATTTATTTAAAAGATGAAAAAGCATGTCATTGCATGTCGTACTAATTCTGCATTAGACCCAGGTTTACAAATATACAGTGTGAAATTATGTTACTCCAGGGTGAACAATTTCAAGCATGAACCCATGATGAAACAGACCCTCTCTCCCCTAAATTACCAGTGCAGATATTTTCAGCACAGATGGGAAAAGTGTTGAGTCCAACTGTGAATTCAACTGAGCTCTGCAGGAGAAAGATGTAAGGAGACATGTGAAGCGATAAAGCCTTCCATCTCAAATACACAGACAGATTTTGTTTTCAAATGTTCAGTGGTTGCTGGGGAAACTGTCTGAGAAACATATGTGTGGTTTGTCCTTTGGAGCTTCTCAGAGAGTGTGTGACATTTATGTGCGCACACAAAACCAGCCTTAGACATTTATATTCTGTGGGTCTGAGCACAAAGGTACATATATGTGCATGCGTGCGACAAGATGTGGAGCAGACTCAGAAAGACTGCAATGCAGGAAATGCAATGGGCAACTTCAGAGACTTCAGACTCATTTGAAGACTTGCACAGTCCTGGTGGAGAATTAGAAGTCTTTGCAGTGCTTCAGGGTACAATTACATTTGCTATCTCACACAACCCAGCAAGTAACAGGAGGACTATTATATTTTCACAAAAAAAGGATAATAGACAAAAAAAAGTGAGAATCATGCCAAACCTGCTTTCATGATGCTAGCAGGTGTTCTTGGTGGTTGCCAGGATTGCTATTTGCTTGCTTAAACTTTTAAAGTGGTTGCTAGGGTGTTCCGAGTTGTTGCTAGGCAGTTAACAACAGGTCAAAAAAGCCCACCTTTTTATTATGTACAAATGAAATAAATAATTGTGCCCCACAAATGGTTGTGTAAAAAATTTGGAGCTAGCAACTCCACAACAAAAACATGATAGTACTAACCGGACAAAGTTCAGTTCGTTATTTCATCTTCAGATTACTTTCTCTCATAGTTTCAGAAAAACCCTGTGTGCCTTTACTCCCAAAAGTTGCAAAGTCAGTCAATCAGATTGGAGCTTCCCAGATCAAGAAAATACTTTCTAATTTTGTCAGCGAACAGGAGCGATCTGTAAGCTAAATCTATTAAAAAAGGCAATGATAGAAGAATAATCTCTGATTAAATCAGCACTGAGAGCGCTGTATGTGCGTGTATCCGTCACTCGTCTGTCTCTGCCCCGTGAACACAAGGCTGTCAGACTTTGTTCACCTTACAAGTGTCCCAGTTCCAAGCTGTCAGTACATTTCCCATCTTCAGAGCCACCGCCTGCTCCTTGCTCTGCATTTCTTCTCTCATTCACGTACTGCTCCGATCCCCATTCCACTCACATATTACCATACTTTGCGAAGAGGCCAGTTTGGTAGTTGCACAGATCGATAAAGCTTTCCTTAGCTAATTATGGTCTCATTATATCTGCATAACCGATAAGAGCAAGTTACTATAATCACTTCCAGCCATTTTGTCTCCAACGAGGCTAATTTCCTTCCTGAAAGACTTTTCTCTTTGTATTTCAAGGGAAACCGGCAGGGGCAGTGAAATGTGGAAGGGGGTCTCGAGTGGACCCCAAACTGACGTTCCCCATCTGTTCTCACAATATTAAAGAGAAGAGCATTACCCAACTTTCCCCTCAACGTTCAGACTATTGAAGCTCCGCAGCTGCATGTCAGTGAGGATGGAAATACACTTCCTGGCACAAGCAGGAGCTTGGTGTTTGAAGAGGCCTGACGAGAACTGAAGTGGTCTAGTTGTGTCTCATTGACAGGCTGAATGGAGGCTGATGGAGCTCTCAGAAACCGCAGAGAAACAGGAGGGAGGTACAGTGTCTAAACAGCAAGAGCGGATTTGACATTTTAAAAGTGTCTGTGGTGAATTCCCCCCAAAAATGTTGAGCGCTGCATTGGATATTGAAGTAAACACTCTTAATATTTCATGTGTGATTCTACATTCAGAGCTGAAGCTTGATTGTAGGTCATCAAAACTGTTAAAACACTTCACTTTTAAAAGTGGGTTTTCGCATGAAATGTTACAGAAGAACCAGTTTGTGGAATGGAAAGGTTCCATGGATGCTAAAGATTCTTCTATAGATAGAACCATAGATGGCAATAAAGGGCATTTATTTTTAGGAGTGCTGAAGCAAATATTAAAAAGATTTAAATATACATCAGCTGAAGCTCTGTGCCAATAGAGTACTGTCAGATGCAACCGCAGTTTGTTGCCACATATTTATCACCTCCTGAGACGATGCCTTTCTGTGATCTCTTGTTTAACACAGAGCCACTTGGGGGATCTGCATCTGTTTTGGCAGGAGCACACACACTGACATACAGGAAACTGTGTGGCCTGATCTCTTTCGGGCCACGGCACATTTTTAGATGCCAGGGGAGTGAAGAGTGGCCTGGTTTTGTCAGAAGCATTAGCTGGGAGACGACGCACACGGCAGCAGTGCTCTGATGTGTCCGGTGGTGAGGGGGCGTGATATCGAACCCTTACTTCAGTTAACATGCATTCATTATAGTGTGAGGACCGGCTGACACGGCGTCCAGCTGCGAGGAGACAGGGAACAGGTCATTTCAGGTCTGCTAATGAAATCCTGAAGCGGCCTTCCCCGTTTAGACCCAGAAAAAGATTCCCTCTGCTCACTTTGGCCTCATTATAAGTGGGTGGGTGAAGTGGTGAAGTGGTTAAAGGTCTGAGCTGGTAACAGAAAGACTGTTAGTTTGAACTCCACACTGAAAGAATCATTAGTTCAGCTGGTTAAAGCAAGGTTTGAAAGTGTCGTAATGCAGAGGACCCCCAAATACGATGACATTCTTGTGAGGGGTCCCCAATATATATTTGTAAGCAAAATTGAAATGCAATGTCTTATTAAATTCACGGTTCGTGGAAATTTGGAACTGGATAAAAAAAAAAATTAAAAAAATAGGTTCTAGATACCAGCCCAAATTGAAAACATTTACCTTGTATTAAGTCGATTTCTATCCATTATTTGAGATTAAATTAAATGTATGAATTTTTCATAATGAAAATAGAAATTTAGAAAAAAAAAAAATATTACAATGCATAATATTAAATTAAAAATACATTACTAATAATTAAATACATAAAAATATAAAAATAATTATCTATCCATTTTCCAACCCATTTATCTTATATAGGTTCACAGAGTAAAAATGATTATAATGATAGAAATTTATTAGTAAAGAAAAAGCTAAATAATAATATACTGTTTGTACATAAAAATATTGGTAACACTTTACAATAAGGTTCATTAGTTAACAACATTAGTAAAAAACAACTAAGAATGAACAATACTTCTACAGCATTTATTTATCTTAGTTAATGCTTTTACTAATGCATTCTTAAAATCACAAGTTGTGTTTGTTAACATTAGTTAGTGAACTGTGAGACAACATGAACTAACATTGACTGATTGTATTTTTATTCACTTGAATAAAAATGAACAAATACTGTAATAAATGTACTGTTCGTTGTTTGTTCATAATACATTTACTAATGTTAACCAATCACTCCTTATTGTACAGCGTTCCCAAAATATTGTGTGCGGTTACATAACCAGTAATATTTACCATTATTTGTTGAAATTTTAGGGGTGAAGCCTCATCATTTCAGTAGGAATCTGTATGATTGTGTGTTAAAGAGCAAAAACTTCAACACAAATCATCTGTGCAAGTTGGTCATACAAATTTATCTGTGTTAGAGCATCATGCTGATAATGTCATATTGTGGATTTCATTAGTTGTGGATCTTTGGTTATGTAGAGTAACTAGAAATGGAAAAGTTAACAGTTAGAGTGCTATAAAGACAGCATGGTAACCCTTTATTTTAAGGACCAATTCTTGCTATTAACTAGTTGCTTATTAGCATGCATATTACTAGCATATTGGCTGTTTATTAGCATTTATAAACAATGTATTCTGCATCACCATATCTTATATCCCTTAAACCTATCCTATACCTAAACTTAACAACTACCTAACAATTAATAAGTTTCCTTCTAATATTTATTAAAGGAAAACTCTTAAAGGTGAATATGTGTATCCTATTGTGAAGTGTTCAGCATCAGCCAATACTACTGTGCCTTTGAGAAAGGCACTTAAAGTTGCTAAAAACAGCTCAAGACATGACGCGTTGATGTTCACAGTAAGTGACTTAAGCATAAACTCCCTGCTGTATTGACTACTACACAACAGCTGAGTTTTACTCATCGAAATGGAAGCAATTATTCACTAATACTTAGAATACTTCCCTGAGCATAAGAAAATTGAGAACTAGAAAGCACTAAGCAAACCACAACACACAAGGGGAAAACTACTAATATTACTGTTTAGGCCACAAGGCTTCATGCTTTCTTTGTGCCAACCTTATACATGTATATTTTTGTAACAAAATATGCCAAAAAGCTGTTCATACACACACACTCAGTGTACAGTCTCTTTTACAGTAGATGAACTGTTTGACCCGACAAAGTGCGAGGTGTGTGACTGTTCTGTAATAATGGAGAGCAAGGCCCTATTTTTAGGTTTGTAGAGATGAGGCTCTATAATTAGAAAAGCAGAGCTGTGACTGGCGCATGTGGAAATCATTAGTTTAAGTGGACGTACACAAAGGTTTCCCAGAACTCTGTATGTTCACAGTCACATACAGCAAGCTGACGGGAAGCCAAGCGGAACAGAAACAGGAAGACAGTGGGTATACTTTTCTCAGACTCTGTGTGAGTGTGTGTTGTGCAACCAGCACTTATATATTAATGAGAATACGTAAGCTTTGATGAAGCCTCAATTGTCCTTAAAGTACAGGTTTATTTGTGTGCTTCTGGGTGCTTACATGGAGCTCAGTCTCAACATCAGTCAAGTTCTGTGATAAGACCACAGAGACACTAGACAATCAATCAAGCCATCACTGGGGCTCAGAACAAGCATCGGTAAATCTGGCTGGTTCGGTGATCGATAACACTTAGACAACACAGAATTACACAACGCTGCTCCACACTTGACCCAGTAGCAGTGAGGTTACATCAGTCTGTGCTGTCCACACAAACGGCATGTCCTAAAGGTTATCATTCACACATTCATGCAAACTCAAAGAGTGTACAAAATGAACTTCACCTGCCAAAGCAAATGTACAGGTCTTAAAAATTTCTTAGCTTCTTCTAAAACTGTACACAGCATTTTCCATTTTACTGTTGCTGCATGGAGCTTTGGAAAAAAAAGAGGTATCCTAAATAAACTGTAACGGTACATTTCACTGAGAAAAAAAGGTTAGACTGACTAACATTCTACAGTTCAATTACATCTAGCAATGTTGCAGTTGCTAATAAAGTTACCAGTCAACTGGTGAGGAAATGCATTCCATTTACTTGAAAAATCCAATTTTAACTTGCATTTTGGCACTTGGCAAGTGTTCATTTTGATCCCTGTTCACACACCAGTGGGCTGCTGGGAAGAATCAACAGATGGAGGGTCGAGGTGAGTCTGTGTGCGTGGCGGGAAAAAGAAACCGAAGAGCTGTTTAACATCATTTCAATAATGTGAATTGCTGACAAAATAACTGGCTCTGCATGCTTATATTGTAACATTTTCATCTTTTTTTGGCAACCACTGGGCCTTATTCAGGAAACAGAAGCAGAACGATTTGTTCATAATTCCATCACATTTTAATTTACGCAAGAACTTTACAAAGAGTTTACACAATTTAGTTCTTGTGTGTTTTATCAATGTAACCTAACCTACTGTGTAGGAAAAAAAAATACAATTTTAATAAAATCCTAACCTAAGCATTAAATTGGGCTTTTTTTTACCAGATTAATCAATACTAAGCATTCAATTTTATTTCCCCCCAAAGAATCAATATAATCAGTTAATCATCATTAACTGATAGTCAAAAGAAAAGTCAGTTTCAGTTAGTTCTAGTTTTTCTGGTAACACGTTACAGGAGCGATCAATTAATTGGCAGTAGTATATTATAACTACCAATGAACAGCAATAATTAATTTTCCAAAGTTGGTTAAAGGAATAGTTCACCCAGAAATGACAATTCTGTCATCATTTACTCATCCTCCAGTAGTTCCAAATCTGTATGAATTCTGCCGAACATAAAGGAAGATATTTTGAAGAAAGTTTTCAACCAGGCTGTTTTGGTCACCATTATCTTTCATAGTATTTTTTTCCTACTGGTGAGTAAATTATGACAGAATTTTCATTTTTGGGTGAACTATTCATTTTTTAAGATGTCTTACTAGGACTGCATTTATTTGATCAAACATATAGCAATTGGCCTAATAAATCAACATTGAACACAGATGTTCTGCTTAATTTGTTTTCTTAAAATGATGCGTTTTTCAAGAAGTTCAAAGGAACAGTTGAGATAGATGTATTGTATGACAATGTAATTTATTTAGTCCTTACAAAATAAAAGTATTGATTTCTTATAAAAACTAAATATTTTGCTCAAAACTTTTGCATAGTAGTGTCTACTAATATATTTTAACAATAAGCACAAATTATGTGAACGTTAACATACTATAACTAAACAAATTCAAGAATAATATTTATCATGCTTATAAACAAAATGTACAAATTAATGATAACCTAGAATAATAAAGGATTTAACAAAGCTGTTCATGAATAATATAATGATGAATCATTTACTTTGTGATATCTAAAATGTTAAATAATGTTAGCCTTAACTGTAAAGGTTTATCATTTTGCATAATTATGCCAACCAGTAAAAAAAGTTAGATCTGTGCGTAAGGAAAGGGTACAAAAATGTCATGGAAGGAAGAAGCGTGTGTATTACTATCGTCAGCAGTTCTGCATTGAGGTGCAGTATGACACTGTTAAGTAGAGAAACAGAGAGCCACTGTGCCTGTGTGTGAGAGAGAGAGCAGCACAGTGCTGACTCAAGCCCTCTAACCTCAAATCACACAAAAGAGGTTTAAAGGAAGAGAAGGGAAGCGAGTTAATACTGGAGACAGGTACCCTTTGTGTTTAGGCTCCTTCAGTGACTAGTTTAAGCAGGAACCCTGCTGTGCTGGAGCGAAACAGCCATTGGAATTTGAAGAGGCCTGATTTAAAGTCACAGTCACTTAGAAGCCGTCAAAACCAGATACAGACAGAGGCCAAGTGAGTATAGTATATTTGTAGCATGTACATTAAGTGAAAGTCGTTTGGTTGATGAAGGGATGAGAGAGGTGGGGTTCAAACTGCTTTCCTGCTCCGCAAGCCAACGCCCCATTCTGTATATCCTGTGCAGGGAAAAATATGACTTCCTGTTCAGCAAACATTCACAGTCTCAGAGGACAGACGAGAGCGTCTGTCCAAAATAACCCTATGAAAGGAGCGGTGAAGACCCAGAGGAAGACACACATTGATTAACTCTTAAACATACACAAAGTCCACAGATGTCCTGTCTACACTACAGAGCCATTTTTGATTGGTTCAGTAGAGGAAATACAACCCATGCACACACATCTGTAGACACTGCGGCTGAAACATATTTGTGTGTCATCGCTGGTTTTCCCTACAGGCAGATATGGAATTATAGAGGATCAAAGACTCGCTATCATAGCTGTCAGAGATCAATGACATGTCTGACATTCCCTCTAGCCCTGCACGGCAAAAACACACACAGACGTCTCCATCCATTTACCAGCCCCAACCCCACTGAAGGAGATCACATCTAATTACTGTAATATAACAACATCAATAACAAAGAATTAATTGTAGTCTAAGCGCTAATGAGTTATTCACTTCTGCATCACTGAAACACAAAACAGAACCATTAAAAACCACTTTGTTTCATTAATTAACTGACACAATGGTTGTAAACTGTAATTTCGCATGTACTGAGAAGGATCAGAACAACTAAACGCAGGACTGAAGGGATGGTACCTGGATCCAGAGGACAGCGGTACGGACGGCTGTGGCTCAGAGGACTCTTCTTTCTCCTGCAACACCTTCTCCTCTTTCTTCAGAAAACTTTTGGCCTCTCGTGAGTCTGCTTCCACCTCTTTGGTGACTCTGTGGACCACAACAAAAGATATAATGCTCATTCTGCATTGTAATATATACGTGCACAGTAAATGCCTTTATTAGGTTACAAAAGATTTCTATATTTCAATTAAATGGTGTCCAGATATCCAGATATAATATCCAGATATTAGAATTATTTCTAAAGGATGTGAGTGACACTGGAGTAATTACTGATTGAAATTCAGCATTATCATTACAAGAATAAATTACACTTCAAAATACATCAAATAGAATTTCTTTTCATCATTTTAAACAGTAAACAATTTCAAACAAACATCAAAACACCAAAACAAAAATAGGAAAATTGGAAATTAAGAAATATAGCAAAAAGCATTTTTATAAGCAGCAACACATTAGTGCAAGCAATATTTATTTATATATTAATACGATTTTAATATTTTGTCAAATGTTTAAGTATTAAAAGTGTCCAAATATTTCTGGGGTCAATGTATTGTGACTCAAAGTAACATTTATTCTATAAAAACATCTTGTGTTCATCAAATGAGTTCAAAGCTTGTCAGTGCTTTGTGCTTGGAAGAATCTGAATATTTTACTGGCTCATAAATACAATGTACTGGAATGAATTATTGAAAAGCAGCAATAGAATGCTAAGATGACAACTGCATTTTTATTAATTATTAAATGACAGCATTCACGGAAATGGCCTAAATACTCGCTCATTAATAACATGCACATATTATTTTAGGAATAAACTGCCAATTTACAGAAACCACTGTTTTAAAAAGAAGAATTGTTTAGAGCAGTGCTTCCCAAACCTGCAAGGTTGGGTGTGTTTAATTAGGGACACATACGAAATGTGCAGGGGGTCCTCCAGGACAGGTTTGGGAAGCACTTCTTCTTTTTAAAACAGTGGTTTCTGTAAATTGCACTGGTTTAGATAATGTTGAGCTCTACATCTAATTAATGAACATGCACTGCCATCTGGTGGCCATATAAAAGGCTTACAGCTACGAAAACACTGTTCCTCTTACCGAACTTCTTCTCCTGCAAAATCAAACACCTTGGTAATTGTAATTTTGGAGGATTCTTTTGGTTTGTCCTCCTGCTGCTGAGACACTGTAGGGGGTTTACTGGGCCGATCTGTGCCACTTGTGGATGTGGACTACAAGAGATAAAAACAAAAAACATGCACATTATTAGAGACAAAATATATCAAATGAAAAATACATTTTAATTTTACAAATTTAAATGTAAAAAAATAAGTAATGCATTCTAACTGTAGAATCATGACTACATAAACAATAAAATACACACACAAAAATTAATAAATAAATGTTATTGAAATGAAAATTAAAAACAATAAATGACATATCTTACTTCACTTTGATGGTTTTCTTGAGTTGATGTTACCTGCTGAGAGTCCGTGCTTGCAGCTGCTGCTGCTTTGGGTCGAGGGCCAACATCACTCAAAAAACTAGCCCAAAGATCATCCGCTTTCTTCTTCTGCTTCTCTTCATTGACCTGTTTTGACTCAGTTAGAAAACGATCTTCTTTTGGCTCATCTTCACCTTTCTGTTGGTCTGCTGACCCACCTTCACCATCTTCTAGTTTGAGGCCTCCTTTTTTTCTTTTCCTTTGTAAATACGGAGAAAGTAAGAACAGTTTCCCCTACAATCAGTTTTACTTGGGTTTCAAATATACATTTGTAATACAGTACCTCATAGGGATGTGCGCTTTAGTTTTCTTCTTTACATGTTCTGACTGCTGCGCGTCGTTGTCCTCCCCTTCCAGCGCATCCTCCTTTACACATTCGTTCATGTCATCCTCACTCAGATTATCATCTGATCCATTAAAAAAAATGAAACCAATGTGAAATGGAAAATCAAATTACGATGCGTGACAAGAGTTGCCAGTGCACCTTTGGCCGAAGAGCGAAAAACTAAATGCTACTAAAAATGCATGTTGTAACTTGAAATTACTTTTCAATTACTTAGAAGAAGCAGTGAAATCTGTGAGATTATCTCAGTGAGATTGTGTCATATCTTTACAGTTTTAAAATATTAATCTCTTCCTATAGTGTTTTCCTCTCAGAACAAGTACCTCTACTAAAGAGTCTTAGTGCAGTTCATGCTGTAGTAAAGTTACGGTCCTTCTAAGATAAAGACCATGAAAGATAAGGTGATCATTACAGGACTGTGAAAGACCAGCAGGGGTCTGAATAAATATAGCGTATAACGTTACACAATCTAGACAATACTGAGATAACTGCTGTAAGTTATATGTCGAGGATAAGTCTGAAAGTATGAATCCAAAATGAACATTATCTATTATATTTTTCATGTAATTGTTTTTGCATATCACATATCATGAAATAATCAATATGCACTGTTAACACGGAGCAGTACACATACACAGAACACAAAGCAGCTTGATTTCTTGTTCATATACAACCATGCTAATTTCATGATAAAATCTCTTACCCGAAGGGACATAATCTTCATCTTCATTTGAGGAATAGCCGTCCGAGTCATAATCCGAATAATTCATTTTTATTTCTCTGTGTGATGTGTTAACAGCTAAATCAGATAAAACTCCGATTACAACTAAATGAAAGACTGTGGCTAACCAGCTAGCTAGCTTGGAGCAAACGTGAAATTGCCTTACCAGAAGGCCAGCATGTTAGCTTGCTAGCATCATCTGATCTATAAAAGCTCATCTGCCTCCATTCAGAAGTGTCCTTTCTTTTCAACTTCGTACCAACCTTGTGCTAAAAATAAACAATGACATCAAATATTTTTTAAGAATGAATTAATAACACCAACAGCAAACTGTATTATTATTATTATTGAAGGTAATTACAAATAAATTATTTTTCAAAGTAATAATAACAAAATGTACTATACAAACCTATGATACAAACTGAAATACGATAAAAATTCATTTTCTGCCTTCCTTGCTCTTGTATTGTATTATATAAATATATTTTTATATTTATTAACAACAACAATAAACGGAATTATTATTATGTAAAGTCCACGATATGAGATGGAAATCTTTTTTTTAATATAACTTACATTCTATCCGTATGATATGCGAATCCGTTTTTACGGATACCGAGAAGGGACAGAAGCTACAAACCGTGCAGGCCCCGCCTATACGCCTGTCGCAAATCGCAGGTGACAGCAAGATAATCTCAAACCAGACCTAGTTGTGGTCGTTTTCTCGGTTTTTGGACGGTCGCACGGAGCAATGGTAGGTCGGCAGTGTTTTTAGTTTAATGAAAGTAAACCCGCGCGCTCGTCTTATCGGGTTTCCGCAGTTCAAATGGACGTTCATGCAGAGGATGGATGAGCATCTGTGCTAAAAACAAACGCTCAGCTCAAGCCCACGTTCCTTTTCTAATGCTGTTATTCGGATTTGACACTTTCCTCACGCATGATCGCGCCGTTGATCTTAAGAGAAATGCAGGACGAGTATAACGTAGGATTCGTGAAGCAGATCCTCAGTTTGAATTTGGTGCCGAGGAAAAATGTCACCAACTGCGGGAGGAACGACACCTCTCTGTGCGATTTCTCCGGTAAGTTTTCACACCAAAACAGACATCGCACATCATTTCGATAGGATCACGATTTAACTACTATCAAACACTATTATTGTGTTATATGGTTCACACTGCACTGAAAAGCGGTTAAGCTTTCAAACTGATAATGGGTTAGCAACTAATGCTAGTTTGTTAGCTTGTCCGGCTAATGTTAAATGCTTGTGTTTGCGAACATAAATTTGTAAAATAGTGCGACTAGGAAATTGTGGTCAATAACGTTATATATGTATAGATATGTTTATATGACTGTCTGTTTTTCTGTCTATTAATTTGTATAGTTAGTATATCTATAACGTTAGACAGACGTACAGAGGAATCTACATAGAGACATCTATCTATCTTTAGTCTGACAGACAGATAGATACTGAACTGATAGACCGACATTAGACAGACATTTATCATATCTCTGTCGTTCTATAGGCTACTAGTAATGTCTGTAAGTTCATCTATAAACCTGTCAGTCTGAACATTTAGGCCTATATGTCTACCCGTTACTCAGACTTGTCTGTCTATCTATCTTCTTCAAGTTGTGTGATGGAAATATGCAGTAAGATATTTAATTTACAGTATTACAGGGTTATATTACAACTAATGATGTTTTACCACTAACAAACAGTCCTAATTTCCATTATGCCAGTCGTTAAGATCTTTTTTTTTAAGGTTACGTGGGAGATGTTTACATCACAGGTGTGGAAGGTTTGATAGACAGGCTTTGAATGTGTTTCTGAATGCGCTGTCTTGCTTTGGCAGAGATGTGGTATGGGGTGTTCCTGTGGGCTGTTGTCTCTTCATTGGTGTTCCACCTGCCTGCTGCCCTCCTGGCTCTGGCAACCCTCCGCAGACATAAGATGGCACGATTTTTCCCAATCGGCATCCTGCTCATGGGCATCATTGGCCCGCTGTTTGGAGGGGTTCTTACTAGTATGTGGCTTGTTTTTGTTGTTTGATCTACGTCTGAGACATTTAATAATGAATATGAAAAGCATGTAGACCAAAGGTGTCCAATCCAGCTCTTAAAGGGTGACTGTCCTGCAGAGTTTAGCTCTCCAGTTAAACACACCTGAACTAAAGTAATCAAGGTCTTCGGGATTATGTTGAGGCAAGCTGGAGCTAAACTCTGCAGGTTGTTGGCCCTCCAGGACCAGGATTGTGCACCGCTGGTCTAGACATACAAAACTTTAGTATTTACTAGGGGTGTGACGAGACACTTGGTTCACGAGAACGAGACGAGAAGAGATCTTTAGACTTTTTTAAATAAATCCTCAATGATAAAATATATTGGGAAAAATAGTATTTTATTTCTAAAAATGTACAGTAGGTGCATTTTGTAATCAACTTTTTGAAATTAAACTATTTTAATGAATTACGTGTGAATAACATGTGAACACTGCAAAATATTTTGCCACGAACTGACAGGCAAGTAATTACACAAAGTATAAACAATATAAATAAATAACACAAATATCCTTTTAAAAGCAGGGTAAGCGATTTTTCAAAAAAGCTTCAGTCAGGCCGAATACCAAAACAATCTACAGCAAACGGCGCGCCAGGTTAAAAGCCAAAGTATACTTCGGCCATCTGCATTTCGTCATTTTTGTCGTCAGGAGGGTCTTGCGGACACCCGGCACCCTGTCCACGCGCAGGCATTTTTTCAAGTCCGCGTACAACAGTGTATGCGTGAGAAGAATGCTAAAAGAGTGCCACTCAAGAAAGTGGCATTGCGCATGTGTCAAGCTTGTCCGTCCGCACTAATCCGCGAGGGTATAATTTGAAAACTGTGTGCAAAACGGAACGGAATGCGAAAAGTGAAGCACACTCCGGCCCTAATAAGTCTGCCTACACTGGATGTGATAAAGCGACCATTGAAAGCAGTTTTCTGTCGGAGATCAGTTGCGCCGCGTCATACCACTATCGCGAGGATATCGCCAAGTTCTCGCAAGACCAGTCGCACGAGATCTCGTCACACCCCTAGTATTTACTAATTTATTTTAACAGTTACTGATTAAATAGTCACTAAATATTTTTGTATGCTATACATATTAATATAAATCTCTTACAGGTGCAGCCATAGCAGGAGTTTATAAAGCGGCTGGGAAGAGCATGTTCTCCTTGGAGGCCTTGGTGTTTGGAGTAGGACAGTCATTGTGTGTTTTTATAATTTCCTTCCTCAGAGTGCTGGCTACCCTGTAGCACTAAGACATTGGCACACCAGGCTGCCATCACAAGGAGAGGAAGCGGTTCAGTCACCTGGGCGTCATATGCAAAACATGGAGGCCTTACTTCCCAAACAGTCCCAACAACTAATTTCCTTTGATAAAGAACTATGGTGTATTTTCCAAACGGGTTTCTGATGAGTTCTTCGAGTAACATGGGACTTTTCATTCGAAAACGAAACATTACGAACTACCTTTAAAGCAGAGCTAGCCTTGCATTACAGGTGGAGTCATCTTGCACATGTGTATTTTTATTTTTATTTTTAATAATCATTATGAATGATATTTTGTTTGTTAGTTTCTTCTCAGTTTCCTTTCTTAACACTAAATTAGTCTTTTATAAAGTTTTGGATGAGATAAAGACTCATTTGATGTACATACTAAAGCCCATTCCAACTTGCCCTTAAATTACGCTTGAGAAGATCAACTTGCATTCACTTTGCACTGATTATATGAACCCATTAGGCCAAAGGCTAGAAATTTCAACTTGTTTCTCTACTTCACAATGTTTTATATGTATTTTGCCTCTAATTGTGGGCATATTGCAAGAGATTACAGTTGAACACACTTGTGTGTGGACTTTGACATTGTAATCGTTTCATGGCATAAGATTTCCTGCTGGAGTTAAGTGGCTTTTGTTTGTTAAATTACATATTTGTGAGCTGTTTTTACATTCAAAAACAAAATATTTTTTTTCCTCCAAGTGGGCTCCAGGATTTGGCCTTCACATTGTTCTTTCTGTATATATTAGAGTGATACAATATTGCTTTGACACTTATTTGCCCATAAGATTCTGTATGTGGCAGCCTCACCTCTTATGCCTAACATGTGAATGTAAAACAGATTTCAGCTGAATCCATCGTAGAATCACTTAAACCTTCACCAAAGAAATTATAGCTCTATTCTACAGCCGTTATACGTCGCGGACAGTTATTTTTAGAGAAATCTCATGTGGAAAGATCAAACGGAATTACTATAGAATGTACAAAATTATAATATCAGAATCAGAAACCCAAGTTTATGTACAGAAGTATATAAAATAAGCAAAAATATGTACTCGCATATGCAGATGTCCTCCCTATCTTCTTCTTCAGTAACTACATTAACAGCAAGAGGTGTAATTCTGAAACTGATATGAATATGATCTTAACACACAGTAGCAGAGTTTTTAGACTTATCTGAGGAATTATCAGCCTGACATCTAAACCAAACTTCTTTCTCAAATATAAGTTTCACATTTCGTCAGTATAAGCATTTGTAGACTTGTGTTCTCCCATATTACAAGCCCTCAGGAAGTACCTGTGTTCTGGAAGATTCATTCAAAGCTTGTGTGGTGTGAGTTCATGTAAATCAGACTAATCTTTTTACGATTGGAGCGCTAACATTAATGGGACGCACTGAAAGCTATGCTTTATTCGTCTGAGCCTATGGTCTCTCAATTGCACAAATGGATTTATTTTTCTAAAGTCCAATCATTGGTGGAGTGACTGCTCACTGTTTTTGTGGTTTGTCTTTGATTGTATGGTCTTCTTGAGAAATGGATTTAATCTTTACAACGTGATACTTTCCGTTTATTTTCTTTTTCTGGGCAAGTTTAATTTTCTTATTGTATAATAAGTGCCAATTGCTAGTATTTTCATGAAATAAAATGGTTTAGATTATAATAACAGCACCTTGTTTTGCTATTGTGATTTGTTGTCCTGTGGTTTTGGTGTAATATGTTGGCCAGTAAGCTAAATGTGGGCCTCGGACGTGGAAATAACAGCTGAAAGAGTAGTAAAAACAATTTGGTTGTATTCCAAATGGAGGGTGGTTTACTCACACCACTCTCATCTGTGGTTTTGTGCAAGCTTCTGTGTTCTCCAGCACTTCCACACTCACAGATGGCTCTCCTGTGTTCCATTAACATTCACCGGCCAAATCCGCACACCCGCCACTTGCTGCGTACTGGAGGGAGTAACATGCTGTAGAAACACACGTGGAACGATGACTCAAAGCATGTGGGCTTTTCTGCTAACAGAACCTGGTTAAACTGGAATAAAAGAACATTAGGCCTATAATAAGAAGTGCAGAACAGTATTTGGGAAACCAAAACAGCTTTGGAAATACTGATTTTAGTGTCATTAGTTTGCATAATTACCCTAAATATAAGAGAAAAGCATTTGTAGATAAGATTTAAAGGTATTTCATAAAATAGAATCTTAAATATGCTTGTTTTTTATGATGTAATACACATTTTAATTAAGAAAAGTGCACCATAAATGTGCAGGAACAAGGAGCTAAAGGAGGTTCTGCTGGGAAAGATTTCCTTTTACATGTTTTAATGTAATTATAGCAACTGTACGTAAGTTTTAACCTTAATATCAGAAGAATTCTGATGGTACTCTGACTTCTAATAAGGCTTCTAATATTCCTATGATCCCTCCAAACATATTCTTCTGTATGTAAGCAAAGCCGCTTCAAGTCAATATGAAGGTCAATAATAAGACTACCTTTGAAGTTTCACGAGTTTGCGCTTCCTTATGATCACAAAATTTAAGCATATTTGGCGTGCTGTCCAGGGAGCGAGCCGGAAAGTCGAACGCCGAGCCCTAGGGGAAGGAACCCTAGCAGATGGAA
>JAUMHE010000024.1:1849779-1873065 GCA_032359235.1 Enteromius mattozi
TATACGCATGCACACACACACACACATCAGTCTACACTCCATACACCATAATAACTATACAGCAAAAACAGGTTTTTAACATCTTTGCAAATTTATTAAAAATAAAAAAACTAAAATGATTTAATTGCATAAGTATTCAGGTGAACCTACTGTCCAGTCTGAGTTTCTGAATGCTCTAAACTGGGTTTTCTTTAAGGCTATCTCTATATTTTGTGTTCACATATAACCATGGAGCTTAACTAGAGTGACCATCAGGTTCTTGGTCACCACGGTAACCAATGCTCTTCTCCATCAGTTGCTCAGTTTGGCCAGGAGGCTAGATCTAGGATGAGTTATGGTTGTTTGAAACTTCTTCCTTTAAGGTTAACAGAGACTACACGCTTCTGTGACTCTTTCAGTTAAGCAAAATTTTTTTTTCTGAACTCTTCCACAGATGTGTGCTTGGCTCAAACCTGTTTCTCAGTTCTTCAGGCAGTTCCTTTTGACCTCAATGCATGGTTTTTCCTCTGATATGCAATATTATTAAGACATGTGTGCCTTTCCAAATCATACCCATTCAATTGAATTTGCCACAGGTTCACAAGTGTAGTAACATCTACAAGCAATATGAATGCTCCTGAGCTAAATTTCAACTATGCCAGATATGAATACTTATGTAATGGAATCGTTTTAGTTTTTTTTTTTTTTATAAATCTGCAAAGATGTTACAGACCTTTTTTTATGCTGTATCTCTTTTTCTTTGAAACCACAATAATGGTATAATAAAGACTGCTGACTTGGCAGTGGTCCAGAACACAATCAGTGACACCCTCCAAAAAAAAGGGCAAGTCACAGAAGGTTATTACTGAAAGGGCTGGCTGTTCAGAGTGCTGTATCAAAGCATATTAAATGCAAAGTTGATTGGAAGAAAGAAACTGGGTAGGAAAAGTTGCACAAGCAATAAGGATGACCACAAGCTAGAAAATACTGTCAAGCAAAGCCTGGAGTTTGGAGGAAGACTGCACAGGCACAAAATCCAAGCTCAGTGTGAAGTTTATGAAGTCAGTGATTATTTGGAGTGCCGTGACATCTGCTGGTACTGGTCCATTGTGTTTTTTTATCAAGTCCAAAGTCAATGCAGTCATCTACCAGGAGATATTGGAGCACTTTATGCTTCTATCTGATGACAAACTTTATGTAATAATGATTTCTTTAACCAGCAGGATTTAATAATTCCAAGTAGTTTGCTGACCATATTACTGTGCTTGATTGTCTGGCCAACATGTCTGACCTAAAGCTCATATGGAATCTATGGTATATTTTCAAGAGAAAGAAAAGAAACAGTTGATCCAACAATACAGGCCAGCTGAAGGATCAGTAATGCCTCAGCAGAGTCACAGGCTGATCACTTCCATCACTCCTCACTGACGCTGGAGTTTGTGCTAGAGCTCTCACCAAGTACTAAGCATATAAATGAATTTAAATAACTTTTTAAAATTGATCTAGGTATTCCAATATTGGAGTTTTGATTTTCCTGAGTTGTGGGCTCTAATTGTCAAATTATATGTAATGTAATCCAGAATTTTTTCTAATCTAGAATTGAAATAACTTAGAAAAATGAAAAAAAACCTTTTTCTCTATATTCTGTTTTTATAAAGATGCACCTATACTCTGTGTGTGTGTGAGAGAGAGAGAGAGAGAGATTTTAGCCAATATTTTAAGTAAGTGATTTGTCCATTAGCCCAATTTCTTAATTTGACTTATCTTGGCTTATGCACTTCATTACCAAAACACTGCTTTTTTTCTCCCTCAAAAGTGCATAAATGGTTTAAAAGGCCAACATCCAGTCAGTTTCAAAATGAAATTCAAAACCCTGTGCTAACTGAAATAAAGCTGACAAAAAATACTGAATTTTAAGATTTGGTGATAACAGTGTAATGATTTTAATGTTTGTTTTTTTTTAAATATCCAGAGGTGATTTTAATAGCATGAGTTTATTAAGCATGAGTCAAAATATAATTACCTAAATGCAAATACAAGATTAATTTTATTCCACCTTTTTAACTAGATAAAGAAACAGTATGGTATTCAAAAAGTATACAATTGTATCAAATTCGCAAAATAAAATGAACAAAAACAGACACATTAAATTAGGACAATATTTTTTATTAGCTGTACAGCAATACATTCTCCACACCATCTTACCTCATATGACCTCTATACCCCACCCAGCCATGATAAATGTCTTTATAAGGTTGGTTCTCTGACCATTGTAAAATTCACACAGTACAGCTAGGTTTTAAACAAAAAAAAAAAAAATGCATTAACCTAGAATTTTAAGAGCTTAAAAAAAAGAAAGCAATTTAAATGCAATTACATGGGAGGAAAACTTCATTCTGAATCAGAAAAACAAATAATCAGAAATAAGGACATTGCTCTTTTGAACAAGTGACAAACTTTTTACAAATATCCTATCCAAGCTTCCTCTTTCTAGAAACAGTTCGTATCAAAATAGCTTCCTCGAACACTCATATTAAACTTTTTAAATTAAATGTGGTCTGAAAAAAAACATTGTAAACTTTAAGTCTCCTTTGAGAATCCCATAAAATTATTAACTCGGGTCACATGGAGTTAAATATTAAGGGTGGTTGTTGGGAACACGACCACATTGAAACAGATTTAAATGATCGGAGACGTGCACGTTGCTGTACCTGCCCAGTTCTGTCCCTTTTCTTCCTTTTACAAAAGCTAGAACAAAATCCGGTGTGGAAGCCTATTCGTCAGGTGGTGCAATATTAGAGCCACTCTCTCAATGCCTTTAAGCAGCGGTAAAAAGATGAAGCAACCCCTTCCCATCAAGCAAGTTGAGCAGACCAAATGCAACGATTCAAGCTACAGAAGGACAGAAAGAACGGGGTTATACAGCCTACATGATTCTTCAGGCTTTTATTTTTTTTCCCCACAAGTAATTTGAAAGCCTTCAGTGGCATGTTTCCAAACAACTACTGTTAAAAGCCATTGCCCTAGCATTCAAGGTCATCAATTCACTAGAAAAAGATTAAAATGTTCATAATAAAACAGAAAATAAAAATTATTTACAAAGCAAGACTAGCCAAGATTACCTTTTTTTGTACAACTTTATCAACCGCAGGTTTTTTTTTAATATATGGATGGATGTCATCGTCCCTGGCTTGATAATCAGATGGCTACATTTCTATGCTCTAACATTATCAACTGTGACCAGTGAAAGAGCACATGAACAGACAGCGAATAAAAGTCATCATAAATGTCAAACATTGAAAGGGTTTTCTTGGACAGATGGGGTAAAGACACCCATTTCTACAGCAGTGACGGCGATTCTAGATATCAACGCTTGACCAGGCACAAAATGATCATTTCTTAATATTGCCATGGTAATTGAAATGACAAGTAAAAGGCGGCAGATTAGCTGGGTAAAGAAATCTCTAGATGCGTGTATTATACCACATAATGTCTGAGACATTCCTGCTCTCGAAAACCATCTCGCCTCTCCAAGTACAAAGAACACAGCAAAAAGAAATCAGCAGTTGAACTACTGGTATGATAGAAACAGTAGAAAAGCGCAGTTGTGATCATCATGAAAAGACAAAACGTAAGAAACTTCAGGACGTTCAGAATTTGGGGTTTATAGTCTTTACGAAATTTGATGCAGGACAAGAGGACAGCGCTGTATTAAAGGAGGTGAGGAAAGAGAAATGCGAGCATGTGTATGTGAATATATGTATATATATATATATATAATCAAGGGACACATATGGAGATGTGCATTTACGCAAGCATGTGTGATCCACCTGTGCATGTACACGTATCCCCAGATCACCGGTCCATCATGCTAAGAATCATTTCGGGAGTAAGATCACCGTTAGGTGCAGCTTCAGGGACTGTTAGCTGCACTGTTTCTACACCAGCCTCAACAGCCTCCACTTCCTCCACCACTGGCTGGGCAGCTGCAGCGGCATCAGCACCCTCAGGCTCCTTCTTCACAATGATGTTCTCAATGGCCCCTGTGCTTTCATCTTCCACCTGGATAATGGCAGCAGCTGCTAGGAGAAGCAGAGAGAATAGTTTTGTTAAACCTGGGTTGAGATTCTGAATTAGTGATCTTAATATGCAGCAGCGCATAAGTTACCTGTGGTGGTTTTGGCGACAGTCTTGGTAGGAGAAGCCTTGGGTGCATTCTTGGGAGGTCTTCCACGTTTCCTCTTGACGGGAGGCTCAGCTGGTGCAGGGATGGGAATGCTGGGTGGAGCCTGTTCCACATCCATCTGGTCATCATCAAGAAACTCCTCATCTTCATCTTCATCAATGTCATCAAGGTCAGGTTCTCCATGCTCATCTGCGACATTCAAGTCACAGCGTTACAATTGTCGTGATTTTTATTTAGCACTTTAAAATAATACACATTCCATTCTTGAAATCCACATTTATTAAAAAGACAACCAGATAATCAAGTTCTTATTGACAGATTACTGTTTAACAACTAATACAACTACCAGCACAGTAGCAGAACTACAGCCAAGTTACTTACCGCTATCTTCATCATCATCATCCTTTCTAGAGCGCATCTTCCTCTTTCGGCCTCCACGGCCCCTCTTGACTGGAGCTCCATTCTCTCCTTCAGCAGAATCCATCCCAGTGCAGTTCTCTGCATGTCTGGCCATGGTATTCTGTTAAACGATACACACAATTTGTAAAAAAACATTGTTTACCGTATTTGCCACTCTGAAATACATCCAGATCATTTTAAAATACTGTACCCTGCGAGTGAAGGTCTTGCCACACTTGGTGCATACAAAGGACGTTGGAACAAAATTGGGGTCGTGATAGCGCCTAAAGTGCATGTCCAGCAGCTGTTTCTGTCTGAAAGTTTTCTCACATTGGCTGCAGCCATATGGCTTCTCCCCAGTATGGGTGCGCTTGTGCATGACCATGTGACGCTCCTGTAAGCAAGAACACAGAGTAAATGTGAAGCAGAGTTACCTACAACCGGGATTAATAATGCATATAAAAATGATAATTTGGAGAGAATTTTCCATGAGCTGTCTGACCTGACGGCATGCGTAGTCACACTGATCACACTTGAAGCGTTTCTCATTTTTGTGGGACTTCTGATGCTGGATGAGAGCATAGCGCTCATGGAACACTGCATCACAGTAGCGGCACTTCCTGCCCTGCTCAATGTAGGAATGCTGCTTGCGGAGATGCACACCTGCAAGGGACACAGCAATTGTGTAAACATCAATACACAAAGAATGTTCCAAGCGGTCACTGCTAATGAAAAGCACATTATAAGTAACCAGCAACAACTATGCTGAACATTTCATTTTTACCAAGATCACTCTTGCGGGCAATAACGGTGTCGCAGTGGGGGCAGTGAAATTTCGCCACGTTCTCTGTGTGCTTCTGTAGTATGTGCATCTTCATGGTACCACTCTGTGTAAAACGTGCATGACAGATATAGCACTCATAGGGCTTCTCTCCTGTACAACAGAAGAAAAAAAAATTCATGTAAATCCTATTTATTAAACCCACTGAAAATAACAAAATCTAAAGAAAAATGGTAAGTGCTATTGACCTGAGTGGGTCCTCATGTGTCTCTTCAGCTTATAAGTATCTCTGCTAGCATAACTGCACAGACTGCACTGGAACGGACGCTCTCCAGTGTGAGAGCGAATGTGGCGCTTCAGTTTGCTAACCTGCAAAGTTTCAAGAATTAGTTTAATTTGGAAGCAACTTTCAATGGAATAAAACAAAAAAAACAAAAAAACCCCAGATGCTCTCAGACGAACCTCTACACTAGCATAGTCACACATGGAGCACTTGAATGGTTTCTCATGAGTGTGCTTGTAGCGTCTGTGTCGCACCAGCTCTCCACTGGTGACGAAGGCCATGTCACAGTCAGTGCACTTATGTGGTCTGGTGCCTGTCAGAAAGGGGGGAAAAAAAGAGGCAGTTTTAATTTCTAATTCACACAAGATAGCTTATCACTTCTAATGCTCTCGAGATCACATACCTGTGTGGGTGTTGAGGTGGTTCCTCAGCAACGTCACAGTCCTGAAGGCTCGTCCACAAAGATGGCACTTATGAGGCCTCTCATCCGTGTGGCTCTTCATGTGGCGGTCCAGATTGGAACGGCGCGGGCAAGTGTAACTGCACAGCTCACACTGGAATGTCTTCTTAACACCTACACACACACAGAGCAATTTAAGCCCAACAAAGATCTGATACGGACATTATAATGTGCAAGTGACAATAGGACAATAGGATTTGTTCAATCTGTGTTTATCACACATTCTCACCTTTCTTCTTGATTTTGGTTGGTTTGGGCGGTTTCATGTTACCCACAACTTTCTCAGCATTGACTTCAGAGAGCAGTCCCTCCTGCTGCTCCTCCTCAAAGTCATACACAGAGACATCCATGTCTTTATCGCCCTCTGTGTTGTAACGCAGCTTGCTTTTCTTAGTTTTCTTGACCTTTTTAACAGGGGGTGTATAGTCTGGATCTTTCGACCAGGCGGGGTCTTCATTTTGGGCTTCAACCATATCTTCCTCCTCCTGCTGTGGAGGCTGATCATCTTGGGCCACGAGCTCATCTTGCTCCACAGTTTCCACTTCTCCATTTGCACCCACCTTAACTACCTGTAGGAGATGATATAACATTTAGATTCACCAGAAAGTCACATGGCATGGCATCTGAAATGTGTAGCCTGATTAAAACAAAAAATGACCAACCTGGAAGCCCTCAGGCAATGGCAGGGTGTGACAGATGACCGGCTCCCCATCTTTAGGCATGGCAGTGGCATCCACCAGCGTCCCCTGCAGCTCTTCTACTGTGGCGGCAGTAACAGGCACAGCTGAAACAGGCACCTGCACCAGCTGCAGCTCTCCCAAGCCCAACTGTTGCTCCTCCATGTTCACAACCTGGAGGGTGATGATCTGAGTGTCATCGACAGTGGTGACCGTGGCTTCATGGGCGGCACCAGCAACACCAACAGGTGCACCGACAGCAGCTTCCATGACTTCTGTCTTCATCTGGAGCAGGGCAGGGTCCAGGGAGTCCATCACCATCATTTCCACACTGCTGTTGACAGTCTCCACCACAGGCTCTCCTTCAACCTGGGCTTGCTCTAACCCAGCAGCCTGCAGCAATTCAGCTCCCACGTCCTCATCTTCTCTTCGCCTTTGGTATGTCTTACATTCCTTGGCCTTGAAAGCATCCCCTGCATCTTCCACCACTGCCTCAGTCGGTCCCCCTTCCATGGGTAATACCTACACCATTTAAAAGCAAAAAAGTTAGAATGCAGCATTATTTTAGGACGCTGAAGTTTTCCTACCTGACTGCGTTTGATTACTTGAGACAATCTGCTATCAACCTTGCTAATGGAGAACAATAGAGTTGAGTTGGCATTACCATACAATTCCTGAGTTTGTATAGCATACTGTGAGTTTACCTGTATCAAAATTGAATACTTCATCTCTCTACACCTGTGCCTCCACCACTTTCTGCCTCCGATGAACGAACTACCTGTCTCAACTTTGCTTCTTACTACCTAGCTCAACCTGTAGGGATGCAAACAAATCAAGTCATCAATGTCCAAAACAAATCACACTTTTAGTATACTGGTCATACCATTTTCAGTTATTTTGTGTGACATACATAAAATAAAATTATAATATTTATATATAAAAATGTGACTTGCATATGGTAGTTGCTTAAAACCAACAACCTCGGCAAACTTGCAAAACTCGAACGTGACTTTCATTATTCCAAAACCACGTATTGAACTCTTGATTCGGCGCCAGAAGGCATCATCTGAACCGATTCAATTCTAACTTACTTCCTCATGATCGCGCGCATTTGGCCACCAACCCATTAAACCGTCAAAACGGTGAAAAATGAGTCCACTATCCTTACCTTCACACGTTTTAAAACACCCTTATGATTTTCCACAGCAAGAGGGCATTCTGAGATGGTTAATCGTGTTTTTGTACCACTACCAGTCGGGTTGTAGAGGGAGCTCTCTACAGTTTTTATCCCTTCTGTCGTTTGTTGCTTGAGGTTGGTCTTTCAATAAGAGTGAGCGGTCGCACCGAGACCGACGACCGCGGCGATTCAGCGGTGTTTTCAGGCGATAAACAACACGATTCGGGGAGTGCTAGGCGACGAGGCTCGGTCTTACTTATCGAAAATGGCCATCGGTGTCATTTAGCAACGACATCTTCCTCGTTTGATTTTAATCTGCGCAATACGCTAGCAACGGCGGCAGAACTAATGCTAAAACGCCAAAGAGGCATTTAATGTTTACATATTTTATTTAAACCGATCATTTTGGATTGCGGGAGTGAAAATACCAAAGAGCGAACACAGGCCGCAGTGATGGGACTTTATTATCGCCGAACCGGGTCAATGTTTCATCGACTCGGGTTTGAATTTAACTGCTCGAGGAGGGGCGCGAACGCGGCGACAGGCGCGAGCTAAAATCTATTTTACGGCTTAAAATCGCACATATTCCGCTTAAAACCTCGCGGATTTGACGTTTGTGAATTTGGATGCTTGTTTTACGCTGTTTGGGTGTGGCAGGACTGGAAATTGGTTAACTTTGAGAAGCATATTAGCTTGGTTGGCTAAGTGCGCGTGCAGAAACGGCGGGTTTCTAAAGACAGGAAACAAAGAGAAGAAACAGAAAATGGACGCCTGGCCTAAAGATTGAAGCAAACATCCTGTCGTTAAATAATGGCATATTGGTGAAATGCTGTCTGATATAGTTTCAATAGTGCTTAATAATCGGGCTGAAGCCCGAACTTCTGGGTTATAAATGTTTTTTGCTAAATTTTCGATAACGATAGAGGGAGACAAACACCCCCCGCCAGCCGCCTGGACCGGGAGCCCCATCGTGACACCTAGAGGCCGATTAAAGCTCCTGCAAAACTCCCCCCTTTCGGAAAAGTAGTGCTGTTTTACCTGCGTTTGGTGATTTACTCTCGCGTTGAATTCGACAGAAAGCCCAGGGTTTGTTCTTTCTTCAGTACGAGACGGAGTAAAATTGCGTCCTTCACCTCCGGCGGTTTTAATCCTCTCCCGCTTTTGCAGAGTAGGCTCCGCACAAAATGGCGGCCCTTAGCGGCTGTTGCGCATGCGCGTCACACAGGGGGGCGGTGGCGTGGGGGAGGGCTGTAAACACAAGCAGTGTCCGGATTGGCCGTGTGGGGCGCTACTTTTGAATTACGGATGTGGGCTGTTTTTTCTTTTCTTTTTCTTTTTTTCCTGTCAAGAAAAGCGTTGAGTAAAATGTCTGTGTCTAAATAATATGTTAAACATTGCAGCTGATCCTCTTATCACAACATTAAAAGATAATGTGTTCGTTTAACAGCCCAAATTGGAAATATGTGAGGGTTTGATAGTGTGAGAGCCTGTTTGTGTGTATACACACACACACACATATATATATGTATATGTATATATATATATATGGGTGTGTGCAGATATGTATGTATATTTCATTATATATAAAATGTATGTGTGATTTTTACTTATTTAAAAAAATCTGTAGCCTATCAAAAACAAACCTTATTTAAAACAGAAAATAAAAATCATGTAGAAACCCTGTTTTGAACAAAACACTATTGAAATAGTCCTCTGTTATGTAATATTTTTCCCCTTGTGTTTTCCTAATGACAGTTTAAGCATGCATGTATTGATGTGGAAATGCTCCAATTATGCAATTCCAATTTTCTTAGTGTCAAAGTATAAATAACATATATACTTTTGCATTTAAACAAACAAGTCACCCAAGTTTTAGTGTCCATAATTTTAATAGTTTCCTTTACAGTTGATGTCAGCAATATCCTTGTCAGACAATATACATATTTAGAGTAAAAAAAAAAAATCAAAAGTAAATCACTTCTTTAATGCTGCACAATCTGTAGATAATAATGAAAAATATATTTAAATCTGTTCTGCAGTTTGCAATCCTAAACCGCAGTGTTGAGTTTTAAATAAAGTCTATCTCATTCTCTTGCTCCCCATACTACTTTGAGGCACTTGTACACTGAAGAGGCGTTCTTTGTCATATTTAAGTCTGGAACAGATTGAACTAGAAAATAATGTTATGTAGAAATGAACGAACCTTTCCTGGTTCCAACTCAGAACCTTTCTGTCTAGCAGCACTGGAGAAATGCTCTGAGTCAAACATGATCTATGGCCATTCTACAGATCACAAGCATGGAAAGGTTGTTGGAACCTCTTGCAAAAGGCAATATTCACCACAGTTTACAGCTTTCACTCATAATAATAATGTTGACATCTTCAAAAATGAATAAAAAATGAACAGCTTCACCACTTTTACAGCAGCTATTACAATGCCAGTGGTTTAAATGTGAAGTGCATGGTGAATCAAATCAGATCGGTATTGGCTATTGAGCATTTAAACTAAATTACAACACAAAACATTTACACTTCCAATGTAATATAGATATATATTCTGTATCAATAAAGCATATGACATTATGGAATGGCACTGTTACTATGGCAACAAGGTCCCTATGAAGGTTTGGGATTAATAAGGAAATACTTTCCAAGATCCCCATACTACGATTCGAGGTGGAGACCCACTCAGCTACCAACATACATTCTCCAATCATTATGTACACACACATAAGCACTCTTCACAAAGTGGACAATCAGATTCTCTATGTACCCTGCAGGTGGTCACTGCCTTACTTGCACCAATAAAGTGAAAACCACACTTTATCTTTCATCACTTGTATCGCTGATCAGGGTCCAGCCTTATTCCATGAATCATGAAGGCAACTCCATTGGGCTGAATCTTAAGGCAGCAAAACATTGTTTATAAACCCATCCCCACTATGTTTCTTACCTCATCACTTTACAGTAGTTCATCTTAGGCCATATCCAAAATATTAATAACATACAGACTGACATACAAGTCCTCTTGTCCAATGATTGTATAACATCCTCCCACGTCTTTGAGGATGATGCTGACACTATCTGTTAGAGCGTGATCACGCTGATTTGTGTCATTAAAACTGTTTGATAGGTTTTTTTTAATAGTGTGCATTTAAAGTTTTTAATTGGCATGATCATGACGTGAGGATACTGAGACGCAAGTACAAGTATCGGTCAGTTGATTGTGTTCAGAAAGCCGTACTGGCCATGCTGCCAGGCGCAAAAATCCGGGACATTCCTTCTTGTGAGGACTCAAGGTGTCGATGGGCCATCTTTCCCTCCTCGCCTGCAATTAAAACAAATAAAATACAAATAAGAGAAATTTTCCTTTCCTCTAAAGTCTCAATACCTTTCAACCAATTAATTTGTATGCATTATATTATTATATTATATTATTAAAGAATATTATTCTTTATTATAAGGTGTCCTTGTTATACGTTACATGTACTTACTTTTATAATAACAATAAATTATGCATAATTACATCCAACTGACCCTAAGCCAAGCTCTTATCCTCAACCGAACCATATAGTGAATACATGTAGTTAATTATATTACTCAGTACATAAATGCATAATTACACTGTAACAAGGACACCTTAAAATAAAGTGTAACCTATTTAACTCTTAATTTTGTCTTTACAATGTTTTTTGCAGACTACAGTACTTTTTTGGCAGATATTTTTCAGCTGAAAATAAGTACAAAATTGTACATTCGCTACACAAATCTTGCAAACCTTAAAGGTTTCTTTCAGCCTGGAAATTCATTTTTAAATCTCTAATCTTTGAAAGTTCTCCATGAACATATTTGGAACACATTTGCAGCAGATCCATTCTTTCACTTTCATTACCAATCTTTCCTTCATGGTCCATTTCCTGTTGTTTAGCCCACTGCTTACCTAGCACAAGCAGAGCTTGTTTGGCAGCATCCCTCACATCCTCCTTATCTGTCCGGCACAGATACACCAGCTGCTCGATGCTCTCTTTGGCCTGTGATGCACAAACACAGACAGCAGGGCACTTAAAGTCCTCCACCAACACTGAGGTGTGATGCTTCATATAATCTGATTCCAACTCAGATTACTATAGAGCTAACCACCAGGCCCTTGATGTTATGATAGCATATATCCAGTGTGTGGGGGGGTGTTGATTGAGTGTAAAAAAGCGATATTTATACATGCATGAACTGACCTTCAGACATGCGAGCGCTTTACATCCACACACCCGCGTCTCAACACTTTCATCCTCCAGCAACTCTAGACAGCTCACCAATGCCTGAGACAGAACAGTGATGAGAGATACTGAGTGGATCAAATCAAAATCCTTTCGGAATAACAAAGCACTACAACTTCACTTTGCACTTAAGAGTCACGATTAGGGATGCACCAATATTAATTCCTTTACCTAATTGGCCTTTGAATAATTGCTTGCTCACATCTCTAATTATGCTAAACCATAAACAAATTGTGGATTCAATATTTTTGTCAGCTTGTTTTCTATCAGTTAGCACATGTTTTGTATTTAGTTTTGGACCTGACTGGTTGTAGGCCTTAATGAACACATCCAATGCACCTCAGTTTTTGAGTAAAAAACAAAAACATGATTGAATATGAATCCAATACAAATTTGTTTGTGAAAAGATGGGAAAAGGAAAATAATTATACATTCTTAATTATCAATTTTGAGGAGAAATTGTTATGTCCTATGTGAGCAAAATTGGTAATATTTAGTCCAATGCGATAACATTATGTAGTATTTTCAATAAAAAGAAATTCCTGTCCAGCTTAAAATCATTTTCATGCTATGGCTGATGGCAGAAACGGATAAATAGTCAATATTAACATTCTATACTATTTTCCCTAAATACATTCCAACTAATATGTAAAACTAAAAACAAAATTATTATTTTTCTATTTTTAAAGACTGACTTTAAGTGTTAGTGTTATTTAAGTATCACTGATATACTATTATTATAGTTGTTAATATATTGAATTTGTTGTATGTTATCCGTTTTTATTTTCATTTTAAAGTAATTTTGTTGTGTATTTTATAATAATAATTATATTTGTTTTTATTAATGGTTTATTTAGTGTGTGTATATATATATATATATATATATATATATATACACATATACACACACACACACATACGTATATGTGGCATTTTTGGTTTCTTTAAAATTAATTTTGTTGTAGTTGTTTAGTTCTTCAAATTTAAAAATAAACGTTTTTTTATCATTTATTTCATTTAAATTAATGTTTACTTTATATTCAAAGAAAGGAAAATGAATTATGATTAAAAAAAACTTTGCGTTAGACGAAAGCAAAGGTAAAAATATGGAAACTATAGCATTTAAAGTAAAAAAATGTTGGACACATTTTACAGATTTCTAATGTTTCTCGTGATCTTAAACACCATGTGATCTCATACTTAAGCTGTTACTGTTGTAAAAAAGTATTTTGCCTATACTTTACTATTATATGCAAATCAGCTGAAAGTCCAAACAGGAGTTGGTGGAGTTTGCACATATCTTACCCTCTCCCTGTGGCGGGTTTGGTCAGCTAGGCTCCGCAGCAAGGAGCTGGCTGCGCTGCACACTTTCCCCCTCGGATCCCTCAGCAGCAGACTGACTGCACGCAAGCCCTCCCTCTTCAGACTGCACTCCGGAGGCTTCTTCAAAGATTTTACCAGTACATCCTGATCTCCAGACTGCAGGCACTGAACTAGCCACACTGCAGGAAAAGGAGAACCAGAGAGAGAGACATGGATGAAACCGATACACTGCTGAGAGAACATTAGGCGGAGGAGGAATGGAAAGATACACCAAGAAACCACACGACTGAGAAGTGGAATAGGGTGATAACTGGGGCGTTTGGGATGGGAGGGGTTGATACTACAAATTTGTAACACAATCACTCTTGCTAATGAATGTTTGAGGATAGTTGAGTATAGTCCATTAACACTTAAAAAGCGTTCAAACTTAAAACAATCTGCAACGACCAGACATGGTTCAGTTTCTGTGCGAGTTCTCAGTTTCTAATGACGTGAAAAACTTTCAATGCAAACTGGATTTTGCAATCAAATCACATTTCGGATGATATTCTCTGTCAACCATCAAAAAACTTAAATCTTGTTACAATGAAAGCAATTTTAGGGCTGCATTGTTGGACAAAGTAGGCATTTTTGCTACTGAATGCAGTAACATTAAAGGTAAGCAATAAACCCATTCTTAAAATATGATCATAAATACATGGGATATAATGCAGATTTATGCTTACAGCAATAATAAAACTCTTTGGGCTAAAATATATTTATATAAATAAGTACTACAAATAAAACTGGGGTTGGCAAGATTTTTCTGTTGTATTTTTAATGTATCTTCTGCTCACCAAGGATGCATTTATTTTATCTAAAATACAGTTAAAACAATAATACTCTGAAATATTATTACAAATTAAAATAATTGTTTTCCATATTAATACATTTTTAATATATAACATGCTATTTTGGTGCACAACAAACATTACACGACATTATTATTCCAGGATTCTTAGTTTAAAAAATAGTCTCTATTTGAGACATAATAAATGTCTTTACTATCACTTTTTGATGAATTAAATTTTGTCCTTTACTGGAAAACAAGTAAAAAATATGATTATATGAAGTGAACGCACAACTTCCAATCTGTTTATCACTGTAATCTGCTGTCCATGTGAACAGCACCACTTTTTTAATGACACTCAAAAATACCTTCTTCAGCCAACTCAGGAATGTGTGTGTCCAAGTCATTCACCCCCTCTGCTTCCAGGTAGCTCCAAAACTGAAAGAGTGTGAGAGTCTCTTTGGACGCACCTCCTGCACGCCTGGGCAGCTTCCTCTCCAGGATTCGCTCCAGCAGACGCAGAAACACTAACACACACACACAGAGAAGTTCAGTGTCACAGAGGGTCAAAGAAAATCTGATTTAGTCTTTTGAAATACACACACTTTTAATTACACCCGGTGTCATCAGAAACAATGATTAGCATGGTAATAAATCCTTCCCGGAGATGAAATACAGGAAGTTAATGTTGTAATTTGTGTTGATTAATGGATTGTACAGCAATTTCAATTTAGAAACCCATCTCCCAATAACTCATTTACAGTGCTTGTTCATGCAGTAATACACAACACACACACACATACCTGTGTCTGTGAACCCGGCTCCTCTCTCAGGGAGTCTGCTGGCGTAAGTGTCGCTGAGTGCCTTTAAGAAGGCCTCTGTGGAGGTACTGTAGACGCTGCAGCCATCCGTGCACTGCCTCCACAGCAACACAGCCCCTTGGCACTGATCTAACTGAGGAACAACTGCTCCGACATGCAAAGAGAATGTGGAAAATAGAGAAGGTTGTGAGGAAAAACAAAAAATCTACGAAGTAACATTCTGCTGTAGAATGTAAGGTCTGTAGTGCATGAAAAACAATGTATGAGCATTTGCAAAGAAATGAGTACACAGGTAAGATACAACAAAAACACCACAGAGACTGATGTAAAGTTAATAAAACTAAAGCATTATAACAGTTTGAGACTCACCTTCCTCTGGTTGAATGATTTCACCCCTCGAGTCCTTCACAACCCATCGTATGAGCTCGAGGACTCGCGCCTCCCTGAGAAGACGGTCCAAAGCGTACATCTCCCCACAGCGCAGAGGCCCGAATGTGCCTAGCCTCTGTTTACAAAAACAAAACACAGAATATGAATACACATGCTCAGACTTCTGTTGGTTGAAATGTATTTACTAGGGGTGTCTCTGACTAAGGATTTTCACAGTCGAATCGGAATTTTTGAATCTTGCCAATAGTCGACTGATAGTCAAATCATATGTTTGGGGGCGGTGCGAAATAAGAGTCAAGTCAGTCAGTCATTCGACAGTCATAATTACTGAAATTAACACACACAGAAAATGTGTAACACGACTCGCAGATACAAACGGGGTAAATAATGTTTTATGTTTCCATTAAAAGATAGATAACATTAAACGTAATCGAAACCCTAAGAATTCACAACATTTTTTACAGTGGTCTCTCTACTATTCGAGGACACCCCTAGTATTTACACTTGTGTTCAAGGCAATTCTCTTCTCTTGCCATTAAAAATGAACACATTTTCGGATTCTGTTTGTGATCCCCATTTGGAAAACAGTGTTTTGCTGCTTTAAGTACCAACTTATAATATAAACACACATATTTATGCTTAATCAATAATAAATCTGTCCACGGCGTAAAAAAAAAAAAAAAAAAAAATATATATATATATATATATATATATACACACACACTAAGTATGAAAAGTTTATGCTCACCAAGGCTGCATTATTTTGCTCAAAAATGAGCAAAAACAATTTACAACATTTTAAAATAGCCATGTTATATTTTAACATATATTAATTAATCAAATTAATCCTAATTAGTGCTGTCAAATGATTAATCACAATTATTCACATCCAAATTTGAAGTTTTTGTTTACATAATATGCGTGTGTATTTTTGGATATTTATTACATATAAATACACACAGAGACAGTACATTTTTTGAAAATCTTGCATGTATGTGTATTTATATATATATGTACACACACATACTATATACAGTAAACACACATATTATGTAAACAAAAACTTATTTCGGATGCGTTTAATCATTTGACAGCACTAATCCTAATTAAATGGATTAGCCATGCCTTATAATTTTAGACATCTTTATTATTATTTATTCAAAAGCACGTCACATTTGAACATTTCTTTGCTTTAAAACTTCTGTTAGTTATAGGCCTGGTATTACAGACAGACAGCCAAGACCAAGCCTTAGTTAGATTAAGATATTAAAGCAGCTTTTATAAAAATGTCTTGGAAGAAAACATTACAGGTGTGCATCCTGACACAGAACAATGGCACCGACATATTTTAAGATATGTCAGAGCAATATACTTTTTGAGAGTTCAAACATGCATTTTAGCCTGAGACTACTCTTATGTCTTTGTCGGTGAAACTGGGGAATTATATATTTGCACATATATTCAATGCCACAGAAAAATAAACTGAATCCCCCTGTATATTACACTTAACGTGCATATCTAGTACTACAGCAGGACTGACCAGCAGCTGTGAGCTGCAGTTCTTCAGATGAACCAGCAGGGTGTGATCTAGAGTTGGGTAGCCTGTGCCGAGAGGACCAGAGGGAGTATCCCAACATCGCGCTTCACAGCCCTCATCCTCTCCTGCGCTTTCCACAGCCGCTGGCCGCTCCTCTGCGCTGTATCCATCACAACACACATGAGAACAAACACAAGTCAGAAAATGGCAATGCAATATATTCAGAAGAAAGTAAAGAGTTGGGACTGAATGTAGATAAAGTTGTGGAATCAGTCACCCAAACTAATGGTTTTCCTTTAAGTCACTAGGTGGCAGTAGTGTAACATAACATTACAGATGCAATGCATTTTAATGAAAAAAAAACCTTAGTTGAACCTAATTTCTTTTTAGCCTATAAAATATCATTTGACAGCAAAAAGGTGAAACATTTCTCGAGTTCTGACCTGTCTGTCGCACTCTGCCTCTCACCATCCTCCTCCTCTTCCTCCAGGTCTGATGTATTAAGGAAGTCAAAGCTCCCTAGAGCCGTCTCAACTGTCAAACTGACACTGGATGAGCGACTACGACTCCGTACCTGCAGATACACACATTTACAAAATTACAAATGAAAAACTCTTCATTTTTAAATATACAATGACTCAGTAACAGTTATTAAAAACTACATTTAAATTGAATAGTTAACTAACCTTGTCTGTGCAAGTTACATCTAATCTGCATCAAATATGCATTTTTCTGATATTACACTTTCGTGAATACATTAAACAAAATACTTCTAAGCAAAATGATTTTGTTTGTTTCTACAAATAGGAACAATCTTATCTGTTAATCCACAACATGACACAGACACTGCCAGTAGACAATTAACTTATAAAACTTTGAACATCAATAAAGCCAATTCTGGAAAAAGACACATTGTGTTTATTCTGACTAAGCTAGGTTGTGCCGGGAAAACCTCTCTGTAGTCGCAGGATGAAGCGATTATTAGTGAAAGCAAAGGTCATGTCTTTGATGAACCCTATTGTTTCACTGATGAAGACCAAAGTCTCTGGACCCAAACCCGGATCTGAGACTTTGATGGTTATCGTGGGGCTAGTATTTGAGCAATAGCCAATGGCTTCTGCGAGGATCTAAGTCAGCCAGGAAGTGTTACACCCTAAATCTGTGAACCCTCACGGCATGCTGGAAAGCACAGAGTTTATTGCCGTCTTCTTCGCTTTCAACCTCTTTGACCTTCACCAACTCATAACAGCTTTTAAATGTTGATTAAAGATGGTGATCTAGATAGCTAAATTGATTTGAAAATAATGGTATAATTAATAATAATGACATAATTATAATAATAATAATAATGACACAACAAATCGGGCAAATTTAAATAATAAAAATGTCATGTGATGGAAAAAGTAATAACATTTTCCACACAACTTGAATACATCTTGAGTCTACACATCAGGATAATGCTTTTCGAAATGAAGATTTATAATTATAAAGATTTATTATTAATTTTAGAAACACTTCTCCAAAAATGAGGATGTTTTTTCTGCATGTTGGTTGCAGTGTCACTACATGACTTCATATCAATTTTTTTCTTTAAATATTAAAGGAATAGTTCACCCAAAAATGAAAATTCTGTCATCATTTACTCATCCTCAAGTAGTTCCAAATCTGTATAAATTTCTTTATATATTATGAAGAAAGTTTGTAACCAGAAAGTTGGCTGTTTTGGTCACAATTGACTTCCATAGTATTTTTTTCCTATTATGGAAGTCAATGGTGACCAAAACAACCTGGTTACAAACTTTCTTCAAAATATCTGTTCGGCAGAACAAAGAAATTCGTACAGATTTGGAACTACTTGAGGATGAGTAAATGATGACAGAATTTTAATTTTTGGGTGAACTGTTCCTTTAAGAAGCAGTTTCAAATATTGAGTAGTTTTGGTAAGAACATCTTTTTAAGTCGTAACAATAAATGACTATGCCCAACTTTTTAATAGTTTTCTTTTCAAGAATTTCAGAAGGTTTTTCTTCCAAGACATTTCACCCTGACATTTTCGACTAGATTTCCTTAAAAATAATACTGCAAAGAAATCTTAATACAGAAATACAAAACACACTCTTCAAAGAAGAACAGTTTTAAAATTGCTCAAATGTAATTTTTTTTTATGTAGGCCTATTTGTGAATGAAAATTTATTTTACCAAGCCTAATCCACAACAATAAAGTTCAGCACTCACTGTTAGCGCCTCCTCCAACAGCTTCAGCTCTTGCTCTAGAACCTGTAGTTCTGGGAACTGGCCTCTGTAGTCATCAAGGGAGGACAAAACAGCACCAAGGGCCTCCTCCAAACTGCTGTCTGCTGAATGTCCCTCCAAATCACCCACGGGTCTGGTGTCTACTAAAGAACCAGACTTCTCTGCCAGCAGGTCGTCCGTTTGTGTCTTTGTAAGGTGTGGCTCATGAGAGGAATCAGTCCTAGGATCCTCGGAGTCCATCTGCTGGGACAAAGCATTAGCATTGCGTAAAGAGTCTTTGTCTCCACAGGTGGGCTCTGTAGCTTTTTCAGAGTCACAGGCTGTGGTTTCTGCAGGAGAGCTACTTTCTGAATAGTTCAGTGGCTCAGCGGGACAGGATGGCTCACTTGTGGAGGGATCAGGAATGGGGCAGGTCTCCTGAGTGTCTGGTACTACAAAACATGGTTCTGCTCGGAGGGGCATATCCATGGCAATGTCACTTACAAATACCGAAGAGACCACCGAAGTCACTTCACGGGCCTCCAAGGATTCCCCAGTCAGTCTATCTGTCAAAACACCATCTGCGCTGTTCTCGCTGATGTGGCTAAGGGAGCGAGAATAGCGGGGATGGCCATTGGGCACTTCCTGTTTCACAGGAGCCTCGGTGGTGACTGTTATGTTGGTTGGTTTCTTCAGATCCTCCTCCTCCTCTTCCTCCTCCTCGTCCTCTTCTTTCTGATTGGTCAGGCGGGTGGGAGTAGAGGTCGCCGATTCGCGGGGTGCAAATGAGATTTCAATGGCAGGAGGTGCAGTTTGTACCTCAGGCTGTACTAAGTTCTTGTGTGCATGGCGCATTCCCAAAGAAAGCTGAGGACTGGAGGAATCGTCAGAGGATTCGGAAGAGTTTGACCACGCTGTTCCGTTCTCCATCTCCTCTTGTCTCCTCAACATATTCTAGTGGGAAAGAAAGAGATAATGAAGATATAAACAAATGATTGATTGAATAAATAAATAAATAAATAATGTATGTAAAGACCCTTTCACATGACTCAAAGCATCAAACTCTTTGGAGCAAAACTGCAATGCAGCACTCAAATTTAAATACACTATGTTTCATGGACAAAGCTGATGACAATGTCTACTGGTCAACAGTTTGTGTTCAGTAATATTTTTAAAAGTGTTGATGAAAGTCTCTTATGCCTACTAAGGCTGCATGTATTTGATTAATTTAAAATAAAAAAAATAAAAAATTAAGTAATATCATTTTAATTTTAAATAACTTATCTATATTAATATTTTAATTTTTGTTTTTATTCCAGTGACAAAGCCAAACATTCAGCAGCACAAAAATGTACACTATTATTCAAAAGTTTTATGATCACTGAATTTTTTAAAGAAAAAAACAATTTGAAAGAAATATTTTATACTATGGAGCCTACTACATGGAGGCACATGACATGCAAGAAAAAAAATAAATAAATCGTGCGCACCATTTACTAAAATGTGCACACGATTACTATTTTGTTCCCTATTTTCATTCTCTATTTGCTCAATCGTGCTAAATCATTCCCTTGATTTATGAATGAAACTATAATACACAGTGCGATATTACGATTAAAACACTTTTCTATTTTAATATATTTTGAAATATAATTTATTCCTGTGATGGCCAAGAATTTTATGTCAAGTTTTGCACGATTTTTTGATCAACAGAAAGTTTGAAGGGCCAGGATTTGTTTGAAATAGGAATCTTGTTACATTACCATACTGTCTTCACAACTTCTAATATCTGTGTGTGTGTGTGTGTGTGTGTTTGTGTGTGTGAAAAACGCATGTGTGTATTTATATATATATATATATATATATATATATATATACACACACACATACACACACACAAACCCAGATATATATGTATAAAAATATCCTTTATGATGCTTGCATTGAAGGCCTGATGGGGTCATGTGAAAGGCAATCATTTCATACCATAAAGTCCACAGTGAGAGATTTATGCTAAAATAGTATCTGAGGACTGTGAGCAGACAGCAGGCTAGGTTTAGGAGTGAGAGGAGAGTACAGTAGGATGATAGGAGTGTGTTCACTGTCACTCAGCATTAGTGTGTATCTTTGGACATGGAGCTTCATTACAGTGGAGAGCAGACTGGCGTCAGGCCCAGTTCACTAACACACTCCCTGCTCCCTCTAATTAACTTCCCTCGCTCGGCTAATGTGACCACCCTTCAAAACAATAACAGCATCAATGAATGCATTATTGACGGCTGTAGATGCTACTATTGTCACTCACAGTCGGACAGACAACGAATAACATGCACAAGAATCCTATTTGCTCTATTTAATTAAAGACAACTGACAGTAACGACAGGACACAGTGGAAATCATCACTACAACAACTATCATTTGCGAGATAGACGGCAGACACTACTCATTACCAGAAGGACCATACAAACCTGTTTTTGTCACACCTTTTCAGCCAATTACCGACTACTACTAACTAAAGCTACACAGCTAGGGGCGACCGCACTTACGTGGCTGGAAAGCAGAGACGAACCCAGGCGGATCGAGGTGACATCGCTGCATGAGCAGCTCTGAGTCAGTTTCTCTGTCAGTGTGTCTCTGAACACATCCAGTAAGGACCAGCGCTGTTTGGACATCATGCTCCGTGGAGCTGTCTGCATGCAGTCAGCAGGAGAGCATGAGAGTTTTGAGTCTACGGTTATCTGACCTAGCAGTTATGAGCTTTTCAGACTTCTTTCATTTCATCTAACTCATCTGAGCTGACCTGAGATGGAGCCATAAGTTACTGTGACCTTGTGAGATCAAGATGCTTCTGAGAAATGACTACTATTAAATCTATGTGGAGCCTATTGTTCTAATTTAAATCTTAAGAGGGTCTGGAGAACTGTGAGATCTCCATTAGGACAGAGGAGAGAGATCTGTGGTATATCGACATTATGGTGGTGTGCACTTAGCAGAAATGTCTGGTTTGAATCAATTCATATTAAATGTATCACCATTGAATATTTCAAAAGCAAAGCACATGAGCTATGAAAGCAGATATAATCTAAGGACATATTATTTGTCTGGGATTCAAAGTTTTGTTTAAACCTCGAAAGGGTTAAATATAATTGGTTTGAAAATATAGAAACAAAGACATTTAAGATTCTATACCATTTCTAGATTACTTATCAAATACACAAATGTGTGGCTCTGATCATGTGTTTCCTCTGTACAGATGGATGGATGTTCCTCTTAAGTACAATATATTTTTTGGATCATTGTCTGATCATGCTGGAGCAAATCATCATCAGGTCTGACACAAACTTGTGAAGCTCATGCAGCTCAAGTGCTACTGGTTTTATAAAAATATTGTGTGTGCGTATATATTTATATATATACACACACACACAGACATACAGACAAGTTTCAAAATCAATTTAAATTCAGGTTGTTTGTAAAAAATCATTATAATAAAAAGGTATCAAAAAGGCCCAGACGTTTAAGGCCCAGAAAGATAGTAAGGGCATCTTAAAAATAGTCAGCAGCACCACATGCATACATAGTACTGTTGCAAATGTGTGACTGACACAGAAGAGGAAAAAATGCTGAAAATTTTTTACTTTTGTTTTCTTTGCGCACAAAAAGTAAGGTTGAATTACTGATGTCACTTGGATTGTTTTATCAATGCTCTTACTACTTTTCTCAGCTTTAAACATGTCAGTCTTATTGCTGTCTATGGATGGTAAGAAAGCTCTAGGATTTCATTATAAAATGTCTTAATTTGTGTTACAAAGTTGAACAACAGGAGTGTGAGTAATTAATGACAGAATTGTCATTTTTGGGTAGGGTGACCATACGTGCCATTTTCCCCGGACGCGTCCTGGCCAGGATTTTTATATTGCTTTGATTTGTACATCAAG
>JAUMHE010000024.1:1873165-1886381 GCA_032359235.1 Enteromius mattozi
CTGCCTGTTTGCCCCCTTTTCAACTCCAGCCAGCCATTATCTATATCCCCCCCCACTCGAAATCACCCCTCTGCGGTTTAGCCCGGACAAGAGCACTACAAAGTATCCACTGCCTAGGGCTAATGCTTGGCACCTAAATTATGCAATTAGGCTGCAGAATGTAGAGCGAAATCCAGGTCATGCAAGACATGAAGGACCTTCATCAAACAGACTGTAACCCTATAAAGCCTTATACATTTGATGCTAAACTTTGCAGAAACACTTTTCATTTCTATTATTTCATATGTCAGGTTTTACATGGTTAATGGATACTTGTACTATGGTCTAAATGAATAAATATCTGATTGTTTTTATGATTTGACAGATCTTTCTGCTTGTTTTCTATGGTGTGAGGAGCCCAAAGTTGCTGCTGTCCGGCTGTCAATCACACGAAGCCCGCTCCTTGTACCATCTCCATGCTCATTGACCCCTGACCCTCAGTGCGTGCAACCTGCCTCTCAGACTCCCTGTGGGAATGTCCACAGTTTATGGAGGGGGCAACGTTTGATCACTTCCTATCCTTCGTTCCTCTCTTTCTTTCTTTTTTTTAGCAGCTTGCGAGTTTATTTTTTTGGACATATCACTACATAAAAAAACCCTGACCCTGAATTATAATGCAAAGCATGTGTTTTTTGAAGCAAGGACGTGCCAAAAGTGGGCATGAATGTATTTATAAACTCGTCAAGTCGCTCTTTCCATTTCTCTGCACCCCCTGTCCTTCGTTTCTCATGTATTTTTGCCTAAGGCTGGCATATACAACTGGGAGGGTATGTTGGTGGGTGGTTTTCTTGGAGGAGGGAGGGCTGAAAGCAATGCGCATGGGTTTTGTTTTTAAGTGCCACAGTGTCCAAATGCTTCTAAAAAGCCATAAAAAGTAAGCAAACACATGAAAGATACACACAATAAATGTTTTTAAAAACTAGCATATGGAGTACAGCAAACAGGCTTTGAAATGTCTGATGAAGTGTTTATTTATCTATTTACTGCTCAGACAGTAACGTCACAGCGTTGTAAGCCACTCCTTTCTTTCCAAATCGAGCTCCAGTTCTCTGATGCTTTCTCAGTTCCTCACTTTGACTGTTCAGAAGTGAAATGCAAGTCTTTTTTAAAGAGCTTTACGGAGTCAGAGTCTTACGAAGGGCAGAGAACTTTCCGTTTAACCACCTCAGGAAGCCTTTTAGCATTTGTCAGCCACCCTTATAGAAAGCCCACCCACTCATCCACATGCTGACCCACGCAAAAGAAAGAGAAATGCGTACTAACCCACACACATTACATGCCACCTGTTCACTCCATCTGCTACTCTGGCATTTCATAACGTGCATATGCGATTATATAGCACATAACAAGCACAGCAACATATTGAGCTTCACACTAACTCACTAGTTGGTAAAATACATAAAAGTTTGATTGCTGGAAGAAAACTTATATGCAAACTGTGTGATAAAGTCATACATGAAGGCATGAGAAGGTCTAATTGGGTCAGGCATCTCTAAAGCCCTCATTTCATGGCTAGAAGAGTCTGTGTGTAAACTTAATATGCATACTCAACAGTGTTAGCACTGAGATATTGCATCAGTGGAAACTTTAGTATCAGTTATTACCGAAATGGATATGATCCAAATGTAAAACGGCACTACAGTGGCATAATGGGATGGGTGTTTTTGTTACTCTATTCTCTAGGGCCTAGCTAGCACTTTGTCTATTGACTTTTGAAGATAGTGGTACTTAAGAATAGGCAAACCATTAAGTCTGCCATTATAGTGCAGCTAGTCATTAAGACTACACTATTCTAATTAAGAGCACTTAAGACATGAAAAGTGGACTTCATGTACCATATCAGTTTTAAATTAAAAAAATATTTATTGAAATATATTTATGAATTTTATAAATAAATTTCAGTAGCCATTACTCTAGTATTCAGGGTCACATGAATCTTTAGATATCATTTTATTTTAAAATAAATTAGAGTCTCATAAATTGTAATAATATTTACTGTTCTAATCAAATAAATGCAGCTTTGTTGAGCATGAGACTTCTTTCAAAAATATTAAAAATGTGCAATTATTCCAACTTTTTGAGCAGTAGTGGACCCTTATTTAAGTAAAAATCAGTTAACAGTCAATCACTTTACAATGAGCAGTTTATTTCAGGCTGTACTCTATAAATGTCTCTCTAAATGACCAACCCCCACCACTTTTGAGACCTTCAAGCAGGACACAAGACCCAGGGGGTGAATCTTTGACCCTTCAGTCCAGTTAATCTGTCCTTCCAGCCTAAATTCCTCTTAGATTAAAGCAGGGTGGGACCCTGCCGACCGGGTCATAATAATATGCTGATTGGTCCTTTCCCCTGGGCACGCTGCTCAGCAGGAGGAGAGGAAGTGTGAGTGATGGCATCTCGTGTGACCCGGCTTATGAGTGCGCAGTGAGCACGTAAACGCTTAGAGACTAGAGAGAAGGGTATATCTCAGTAGATACAGCTAAGTTTGCATCTTTGTACCCTCTTAGCCACAGTTTGAGGCAACACAGTTGGACACAGAGAGTGTCCGGTGGTGGGTGTGTGGATTACAGCCAATGTCCAGATCCAGGCTTGGTAATTAAGCTCTAACAAAAGGTTTCTTACTCAGGCTCATTTTAATGCTCCCATTGATAGCAGTGAAAAACTGCTGAGTGTCTGTTATCCCGAGAAAAGTGATGGTAATGAAAAAGAGAGCGAGAGGGGGGTGGACTGGGAGCAGTGAAGGCAGAAGTGAAAAAGAAAGTGACGAGTGAAAGCAAAGCCCGCATTGGGGATGCAAGAACATGGCTGGCAATGAGCTCACACACATTGTGTCTTTTTGCATGAGTTGACCCACTTGGTTAAATTTATTCTGAAGAGCAGGAAAGAGAAAAAAGCAAACGAGAAAGAATGAAGCACAAGAGAGGTCTTCTGTATCTTCGGTTTAAAAATTTTAATCTGATGGCTTTAACTCTTCCCTGGTGCGAGTTAAAGCTGAAGTGTGTGAAAAATTTTTGATGCTAAAATACTTTCTACTATTCCAAATTTAATATGCAAAGACAGCAGCAGGCGAAGAAGCTATCTGGACACTTAAGTGACAATTAAAAATGAATGAATATCCTTAAATAATATAAGAAATATCAAACTGAGTGGTAATGTTTGTTCTAAGAGCATCGCTCTAGAATAATTTGTTTGCAGATTTCTTTTTATATACATATATAAATATATATACTGCTATCTAAAGCAGTACATTTTAGACATCTATGTAGTTAATTCTAAATAGAAATTTAAATAATCTTATTAACCTAAATTGTGACAGTCTTGTGCTAAACCCTTTTTTTAATTAAAAGGTAGTTATTTAATACATTTTAATATGACTTATATTAAAAGAGTTTTAAGGTATTTAATTTTCAGCTTCTATAAGGATTTAAATAAGACTTTCAAATATGTTTTAAAGGTCACAAAACTTTGAACAACTAGCAAATGTGTTTTGCTCTGTTCCATCTTGTAGCTTATTTTCTAATGCAAGAACATGGTCTATGTGAAGCTAAAGGGAAATTTTTCATCTCTGCAGCCACCATGTGAAGTGACATTTTCACTTTTTCACCCTTTTCTGTGGAGCAGCTTCTGTCTACTAAAAAAAGTCATGACAAGTGTCTCATCAACCAGGCCCTAAAATAACTCCAAATAATGCACTTCTGCCTAGTCAACAACAGTAAATAAGGAAGGCTACACAAAGAATGCATTTTCATGTTCCCCCTTATTTTAGGACTGTTTCCTAGTGCTGAGGTGTTTCCTATTCACTGTGAACTGTAATGCCCTATAAAGCCTATGTTTGTCATTTCTCTGGCTGCACTCATAGCCATGTATGGAAAGAAGCTGTCAAAACTAATTGTGGATGGAGCATATCTCATCTTCGTTGCAGAGTGTACATTTTAACAGCTAGCTTTACATTCTAAAACTGGTATTTGATCAGACTATAATACAGTACATTACTGAAATCTTATTACTTAAAAATAAATAAATAAATGAAAGTAATTACTTTTTTTTAGAATGACTGTATATACAATAATAGAATATAATTAGTGCTGTCAAACGATTAATCCTGATTAACTGCACCCATACGTTGTTTACATACATATTTAATATGTATGTGTATATATATATATATATATATATATGCACTTATCTATTTAAACAAATAAATATTTTTATATATTAAATAAATTTATTCATGATATAAATTATATTAAAATAAATATAGACATGTAAATACATGTAAATATTTTCTAAATATATTCTGTATGTGTGTGTATTTATATGCACATAAAAATATACATGGAACACACATATATTATGTAATCAAAAACGTTTTATGCAATTAATTGTTTGACAGTACTAAATATAATATAATATACATTAACAAAAATAAATATATTTACATGTCAAGCAAGCAGTAGATCACTTCCTCACAGAAAGAGAGAACAAGGGATAGTAAAAAAAGAGTGAGGTTTCCCTGCAGGCAGCAGGCGATGAGTGTTATCTTTCTCTACCCACAATAGAATGTCTCGTTCCTTTCCACAAAGCCCCCATTGTGTTTGGCAGGTGTTGTGTTGTTGTAGTTGTTTTCATTTACTAAAGATGCTTTTTATCCTGACTGTTTCTCTTTCCACTTACATCACACATGTAAACAGCCGGCTTGTCTAGGACCGCACATGATGTGTAATGTGACATGTGCTTTCATCTGACTCTGACAGAAGTAGGGAGAACTGCATACAGGCCAGATATTATTAAGAAATCAGGCTCTCTATGAAAATAAGTAAGGATGGTAAGGATAGCTTGTCCTGTGCATGAGGTGGATTGCATAAATACGTAAATAAATGTTTTACTTTTTTTGTTCTGTTTTTTTTAGTGTAGAAGAACAACATAAATGGGGAAATATACAATAATACAGTGGCATATGACAAATATAATGTTTATGACTCCTTACAATAGCAGTAACCACACTTGAAGTACTATAGAATCATGATCCAACACTGCCCTCCACTGGACAACAACAGAGAGAGGGCTGGGTACAAAACGACTCCAACTAGAATGAGTACATACTTGCAAAATAGCTAACAAACAGCATACAACAATTGATTACTATTATTTGGAGCACTAATGTACAAGGCCTTCAAGAAATGGTTAAATTATCAGCAGCATATTGAAATGGAATCAAGCTTCTGCGTTTATTCATTGTCCAACCTGCCTTTTTATCAGGAAGCATCAGGCCAACATAGACATTTAAAAACAGAGCAGGGCAGAGGGAAAAATGACCAAACGTTTCCTGTCTTTGTACTGCACATATCACTCGGAACTCTATTCTGTTTCATTTGTCTCCTATCAAAGTCAGACATGCGAGCACATTAGGGCGTATATGGAACAAAATAACTAGTGCTCAGGGGGTGAAAACAACTGATGGCATGGGATATTTTTATACCCAAGAAACTAGTTCCTTAGTGCAAAGGTCATAATCCAGTCCTTCTTGGAAAAGGTGGAGGGTAAGGCATTACTAGTTTAACATGAACAAGCAATGACTGACTCTCCAGTGTGTTTTTACTAGCAAAGTGTGTTCAGAAATGAAGCATTTATAGAAAGTATAGAATCTTTTGACTAAAAAGGTTGAGGATCGTGTACAGTTCATGACTACTGATACATAAATTAGCGATATTAAAGCTTGCAATGTGTTTCATAACATGCTGGCAGCTTCTGCGAGTTTATGTGGAAGGAAGAAGTGCATCACAGGCTGGTGTGACCTCACCGCCTTGATTTGTCACCCTGTACATCTGTACCAATAAACGCTTCCTCCTGTAACCACCGATAGCCAATCTCTCTATCTCAACCACACAATGGGGACTTTCCTACAAACTTTCCTTATTATGTGTGTAAGAGAATGAATTTAGAATAAATATTATGAATCGTCTTGTTATTATTTCCTTGTTTTGATGGGAAATTAGGAATGCATCACTTCTCTGCCTTCCATTTTTGAATATCATCTATTCTAATATCAGAGGGGTCAACTCAATACGTGCAAGTACGAAGTGAAACGTCAATATGATTTTTCACATTTGATACCTCTTTTTTTCTTTCTTTTTGTGGAAATTAAAGAGCAGTAACAAAATTGTTGCTTTTGGACTGTTCATGATGATACCATTTCAGCATTTGTTTAAGCCTTGTTGCACAGAATTGTGTGTTATGTGGTTAAATTAAATAAATGTGATCAAATAAATGTTTTTCTATGGGAAATCCCTAAATGTAGGGCTCAAGCCATATTAATTATGTGACTTAGTGGACATAACCAATAATTTCCCATAACAGGACACTGACGATGATAATCAGATGATAAACCATTAGCTCAGCCAATGTATGTATAATTCATGCCACTCATTAAACTGACATTCATTCATCACTGCATTTCATTTAAAGGAACAGTTCAACCAAAAAAAAAAAAAAAAAGGATTTCATTGGAAGAGATTTTGAGATATTTAACATTACATAACTTGATAAGCTCAAAGTCTTTTGGTACACAAGACATTAACTTGATGTCAATTACTTGTGGATTATTGTGATTTTTGAACTCTCATTCACTAGGGACCCATTCACTACAGAGGTTTCATTGGTGAACAAGTGATGTAATTTCTCCAAAGTTGTCCAGATAAAGAAACAAACTCATTTAGGGTGGGCTGAGGGTGAATTTTTGGATGAAATATTCCTTTATGTCATCAGGACTGCACTTTAAGCATTGGTTTTACTGCATGATTTACTGTATATTACAATTAAAGAACTGCCCTTAATCAGTTTTTATGTCCTAGAAACAGCAAGATAATGAAGCATAAAAACTGCAAAAATTAGCATTATTATCTGCATTCTATATGAGCTTAACTAGTTTAAAAAACATGTAATGCAGCATAAGTTTTGTGTGCGCATGCACATTCTGTTGTGCATCGATTTGTACAGACTATTTGTGCATTCCTATAATTCCTATTTAACTCAATCAAGCTTTGGAAATCTGATCAATATTTCAATGCCGCTGCTCATTACTGTTAGCAAACGTGATCAATACTTCAAGATCCATGTTTGTTCTTCATTTAAACCATACAATCTTTAATGAACATAAAAACAACATTAAAGGAACATGAAAAAGGATGTTTTCTCATTTTCTCTATTTTAAGTTTTAAAAATGTAAGCTATCTTACTGCTTTAGCAGAAACAAATACACTGTGACAACTTTTACGGTGCTTTTAAGATGTGTTTTACTGTGTAAAGAGTCTTTTAAAGCTCACAACACAAAATTATATAGTGAGCAAACTATTGCTTTAAAGTGTGAGTCAATGGAATCTGTGGGACTGTAATAGAGATAAAAAGCAAGCAAAGAGCAGACGTGTGACAGTCAACAGAGACTAAGGAGGAAACTAGAAACCGTGAGAAAAACAAACCGAAAGAAAAAAAAAGTACTTTAGCTTCAGAGAGTAAAACACAGCTCAAGCCATGTGTCTACATGTAACATGTCATGTCCCTGTTTTTTTCCCCTCATGGCTGTTTGTTTTCTGCTGACCACTACAAGACTGAGGTCAACGAGAAGACCTGTGCGAACAGCTGCCAAAAACACTGACACGCAACACTAGCACAGGACTCTACGGTTAATGAAGGACACGCAGTTTTAATATAGCATGTAAAATACTGCAGCAAGTGTTTTCTATAACATCAAGGCACAGAAAATAGCTCTTGTTCCTCTGGGTGTGTATATAGATATAGTGAATGTGCATGTGTGTAGATGACCGTGACATAGAAAGCTATTCCCCAGGGCAAAAGCACTTCCTTCTGTTTTGCTTGATCGACAGAGAGAAAAAAAGTGTTTTCCTCTCAGTTTTCTCATGTTGAGTGAGTCAGCTGTATCCTCATTTAAACATTAAACCGAATGAATGTAGTTCGGTTAACACTTTACAGCCAGCGATTTCAAAACATTTATTCAAAAATGTACATAAAGAAATATTTTGATTGATTCACTGCATGTAAATCGTGTCTTACTATTCGCTTTGTATAAGCCGACTGAGAAAACCCATCAGAGTTAGAGAGTTAGAACTGAAGTTTATGTTGCGTTGTAAATGACTACATTTCAGATTTCAGTAAATAGTTGTTATATTTAATTGTTACCAATCTGTTCTATAAATGGAGTCAACTAAATACAATTCTCAAACTCTCAGAACTGAGCAAAAACAGAACAAAAACGTGAAAGTGGGAGGTGGTGCTGACCTGTTCTGGAATGTACTTTTCTGTGAAAAATTCTTTCATAAGTGATAAGAGTGTAACATTGCACATCAGCTGCAGCTATTTCACTTTCTGTCAAGGTACTAAATGATTATGGAGGCAATGCATTATGCAAAACATTTTACTCATTTACTTTTTGCTGCTTTTCAAATGCCTTTTATGTATAATTGTTATTTATTTATCTTTGTCCTGGACCAAAAATTCCTGTGAAATCCCAAGAAAATGAACATAAATTATAAAAATAGTAAATTACAATCAAAGCAAAAACAAATAAATATTTTCAATAATTATTATGCGTAAATCTTTTTCCAAAAATGAATTATTTTCAAAATTATTGTCCCTGTTTTTTAAAAGCCATTGTAGTCCTGCTTGTTTACAAATATTTTTTTTATTGTTCGACATTTCCAATTGAGCCATAATTTTGTCAAATTATGCATGAAATAAACAGTTAAAAACACTTTATTGTGTGTATTTTGCATGTCGTTACATAAAACCCTGGCTATGCAATTAGGTTTAGCTAAACAAAAGAATTTGAGACATTTGATTTAGGCTACATTTTATTTGAATCATTTGAAATTTCATGTCCATCATCTTATTTATGGTGAAAACTCTCAGACACAATTTACAGAATACTCCTGTGATTCATTTATACATACATAGATGGAAGTTGTTCGCACAGAAATTAAAATAATGTGCAAAATGCTTTAAGAGGGCCAGTAGTTGAACCATTTAGGGTTGACTTATTCACAGAATACTGCAATAGTGGAAAACACATTCACAACAATTCACAAATTATTTTAAGAATTTCATTGTTACACATGAGCAACTTCAAATAATTACTCTGCCATAGTCCTGAACCCGAGCTATGCACTTGCCACTTACCACTTTCCTTTCCGATTTCTCCTAAAAACAAGAAGTCAGACCCTCCTTACTAGAAGGAAACAAACTCTCGGTATCCATGACAACTTCTGTTTGAATCAGGGTGTAAAGTGGGAATATCGGGAATATCCCAGACTGGCGCAAAGCGACTAATTATTAACGATAGGAAATGAAGTTTTACAGCCGCCTCACTTCAAACGAGCAAATATATCCAAGAAATTATCAAACCTGTAGTTCTTGTTGTTACTCTGAAAACATGCCATAATTATTAAAATATAGCCTACTCTCAAAAACAAACATGCTCTCGAACAAAGCTATTTCTGTCCACTTTGAGGTTCCTACCTGAGGAGTACTGGTATGTCCAAGCGACTTGTATGTCCAACCGTGTGAAGAACTAAGCATAAACGTGACTTTAACTATAGAGTGTTCGCGCGTGAAGCCTGCGCGCCCGCGGTCCAGAAGCGTCTGCTTATGCCCACCTCTTTTACTTTCAAAGCTGAGAGAAAAAACATAAACCCTCCTGTCCTTGTTTTCACAGGACTAGAGGAGTATCGCCATGAGGCAGCTGATAGTTAATGAAAAATCAACAGTCAGATCTCTCCTCAACATAACAACACACAGCCAGACCACACTGTCAATGAATCACTTCACTCGCTGCCAAGCGAATCGAAATCTGGAGCCTCGAATGATCGATTCTTTTGTCGGATTGATTGATTAGCTCACCTTTAAACAAACGTCTGTTAAACGAACTGTCAGTTATCTTCGTAGTGTAAGTTTAAACATAATGATATTCATCTTATCTTTTATTATCGATTTACCACTTTTGTTTTATTTGAAGACTTTAGTTTAGTTTTGCAAAAAAAAAGAAAAGAAGAAGAAATAAAGAAAATTGTCACGGAATAACATTTTCAAACTGTGATGTTAAGAAGGATCTCACAAAAATCTCAATTTATTCATGTCACTTTAGCTTTTCACTCACACAATATGAATGGACTCGTGATAAATTGAAATTTGGTATCTTGACTGATGTAATATACAGGGCTTATGTTGCTTAATGTTGTATCGTTGTTACACCTTTGAATATGGTGCAAATATTGAATATTTGTATTTGTTTTTATCTATCCATTTATAATTATTTACATTGTCATTTAACTAATGTAATTTTATTATAGTTTTTTATTTATTTTTCTGTATAATATTCATACTATCATTATCTACTTTCATTATCATTTGTACTGTGATGATTAATTATCATCATCCAAGGCAGTATGTTTAGGGGTGGTCGGGGAGGGGTTGAAAATGTAAATCTACAATCTCTGTACGAATAATAGCATCAGTCTTTGGAATTAATAAAAAAACAAATTAAAAAAAATATTTAAAAAGATACTTTGAAACACAGTGAACAAACATATCTTGTGACATATAGATATTCAATAGGCCTAAATAATCTATAATATTATTTATAAATATAATTACTTTTGATTTTCTTACTTTTGATTTTAAGGTGAAATGACCAGGATATGCTATCATGAGCTTCTTCCTTAAATCAATCCAATAACAGAACAAATTCAATATTGGCCACTGCTTCTTCTGGAAGTCTTCTAGCATGTGAATGATTATAATTGATCTACCTTTGTTTCTTTGGGAGCAGCCTATATAACTTTCTTAACAGGGTTAAGAATTAAGTCAAAAGATAAGTAAACACAACTAGATCTATGATGAAATGGGATAAACTTTATCATAACAGATACTGTAATAATGACAGAAAGTGTAAATAATGAAGGCTACAAGTTACTCAAACAGTGGATCTCAGCGGGTGGCCAAATAACCTTAAACTAATTTCATCTGAATTATAGTAGCATAACCTTAATTTAAAACTACTACAAATAAAAACTCTGGCATGTAGTTTATTTATTTTTATCACATCAGAAGTAGCAGAGGTTCTTAACAGATTAAGTAGAAGAGATTTTGCATATTATCAAGTAAAAAGATGACCTCAGAGTCAAAAATCTGAAAAGCACTGCACTAAAATGGGTATATTTTTTAAAACACTAGAGGGCGTACAGTACTCATGTAGTTTTCAATGATTGCCGATCACCTTATTCAATGAATATTTTATCAGACATGAAGTGGCAGGAAAGCTCTCACAGTGATTGTTTTTTCTTTGACACTTTACAAAATTTGATTGTCCTTTCTGGAAACCTCAGCTGAAGGTTGGCTTTGTTTTTGTATTGTTTTGTTTCTCTCTTTTACATGTTCCTCATCTCCCTTTCTTTACTTATCCATTTTCCCATTGTTTCACAGCTAATTATTACAATTGCTAATATTTAATTTGGAAAGGCATACAAAACCTGTTTTCATGTTTTTATATGAGATCTTACATGCATTACACCAATACGAAGGCACATTTTTCACTGCTGTATTACAAACTTTGTGAAACTGTAAATAAATACCATGTCTTGTACTAAAATAGCTGTTAGAAATGTTCTTCTCAGACAAACCGCAGACAAAGAAGTGGAAGAACATGTCAAAACGACACACAAGAAGCGTTGCGTAATCACCAGGGGATGTTTTCGCCTTCCCAATCTAAAAGAGTTCCACTGTCTTTCTCTGTGAGGCTTGTGATGACTTTCATCATACCGCTGATGCTCTCAGCTGTCGTCAGGGGAGCCTGAGGGTGCCACGAGAAAGATGACAAATGTGAGGATGCCAAAGAAAGTAAACCACTGACATGAATGTAAAAACAGATTTGTGACAATCGCTTTGCATTACCTTTGGGCCTCCCATTTCTGTCTGGACCCATCCTGGATGGAGAGACATAACAAGAATGCCATCTTTTCTGAAGTCTTCTGCCAAGCAGCGAGTTAACATGTTCAGTGCTGCCTGAAGTAAAGAAACAGTCAAGATGTAATAGTTTTAATAGTGATTTAAGAGTAAAATAAAGGACATATTCGTGCTTTGTTAACTAGATCACAGTAAAAGGGTTTGAGAAGCACTGGTACCTTGCTGACCCGATAGGGGTACATTGGAGAGACAGAGAAATTCTCAGGGCATCTGGTGATGGATGACAGCAGTGTGGAGACATTGATGATAGCCGACCTACTGCAAGACATGCTTGTTTGATGAGGAAACTGAGCTGCTGCCTTGCACAGGAGGGGATAGAAATCCTGAAAACGAATTTACATCATTTACTGTAAAGGCCAGATGTTACACAATAACGGTATATAGTTTATATTATTTTCTTACTCCATATTTTTGTCTTGTTTTTCAGTACAAATATCTAAACATTCCCAATTTTTTCCTTATTTTAAGCATAAATGTAATTTTTATATATTTTTCAAAAGAACAAGAATTAATGTCTGAAGTCACGTACGATTTTGAGATATTTATAATGGAAAGCAAGACAAAAATACTAAGCAAGACAATCATTTGTTGCGGTATTAAAGGTTCATCCACCTTTGCGATGAGCATGGGTCCTACAACGTTCGTCGTATACACATCCACCATGTCCTGTTTTCCTGTCTCTTCTAGGGATTTTGGGATGTTCACACCAGCATTGTTGATGATCAAATTCAGGCCTTTGCTCTTCAGCTTGGCTTCCACCAGTTTAGAGGCCTCTGTGATACTAGTAGGACTAGTCGTGTCTGTTGAGAAATTAGGTAAACCAACATTACATTAGCTAGAGTAGTTCATACAAAATGTTAAAAATGTTATGAGTTCATCAGAACAAATTCAGGGGAAATTTAGCATTACATGACTTTCTCACCAATGGATCATCTGCTTTATATGGATGCCAAACAACTGATAAAAACAACACAATACTCAAGGAACAGTAATGAGCAAATGCTGCAATGCTACATTTCTCCAAATCTGTTCTGACAAAGAAACAACCTCATCTATGTCTTGGATGGATGATGACAGTACTAGTGAACAGAATCATGACTCAACCATGAAATGACAGCAATGCTCATTATTTTATTATGAATTT
>JAUMHE010000024.1:1886481-1916169 GCA_032359235.1 Enteromius mattozi
ATGATGACAGTACTAGTGAACAGAATCATGACTCAACCATGAAATGACAGCAATGCTCATTATTTTATTATGAATTTCCTACCAAGTTGGATGACTGTGATCACATCCTGGTGCTTCTGAGCTAGTTCCTGGAGATCCTAGAACACAAGAAGTTAGAAGAGCTTTTCAGGATATTCTAGAAATACACATCCTTATAAAAATGACACATCTTAGAGACACATTGCATGTCACAATTCACCCTTTAAATGAAGCACAGAAACAGCAGAGTTGCCCAACAAGTTTCAATGCCACAATGACTCATTATGCTGTCTTTGTAAAACTGGAATGGTAGCTTTAGATGGTACAAAGTTCAAACTTTTTTTTTCGTGTATACATTGCATTGCCATTTATTGAATTCAAACAAAAACCTGTGCTAAATGGCACTGACAACATCATTGACAACAGTGAAAATAGTTTTTTTGATTTCAGCAACACTTTACAATAACATTCGTTTACTTTTTTTAGATTTCATAAAGTACCAATTGAAAATCATTATATAATTATGTTATTAAGTTGGATAAATTAATTCAAATGAGTTAATGTATATAAAAAAATAACAAGGAACAAATATATATTTATAAGATGACTTATTATACTAAATGTACTCATGTAAACAAGTTACATTTCTCTGTAAAGCGTTAGGTTTCTTACCTGTGATCTTGGTCCATTTGGGTCTCTACAACCAGCAAAGATCTGGAATGGAGGCGAGGGTGAACCAACCAACCTGCGAACCAACTCTAATCCGATCCCACGGTTTGATCCAGTCACCAGAACACTGTCACATATTCTAGATCCCATTATCAGTCAGAGGCTCAGTCTAAAATGGAAGGCATGTACATGTATGTTAGTGTGTATGTACTTGATGTGTGGGAGTTATCAGTGTTATGGAGTAGTAAGTCTATTAACTCTTTAAAGGTCTGTGAAAGTTTATCACAACTGTTACGCTTCTGTTAGTCCCTCCCCAAAGCTGCTTTCTTCCTTGTCAGAGAGAACATTACATCTACATGATATTAAGATTTAGTCATTTAAAAGGTGTTTAATCCAAATAAGCTTACAAAATGAGACATATGGTGTAAAGCTCAGATGAATCAGTACAATTCAATTGTCTTCTTAATGTCATTTTAATACTATACATTCATTTATATCAGAAACAAGAAAGAATGTCTTGATTACCTGATTTGCCTGAAGTTTGACTGTAATTGATGGCCAACAACAGTGTATGTTAACTCAGATACATATATAGTTTTAGAAATGTATGGATATTGCTATTATATTGTCTGATATGGTGCCATAATCACAGCACAACAGTAGTCCAAATAAAATATTGCTGACCTCTGTCTAAACCAATTGCAGAACTTTCAAAAAACATTGTGACAGATTTAAAAAAAAGTGAGTTTTATTTAGAGCATGAAGTTATTCTTTAGAATTAACTGCATACCCACAGACTGATGTGGAAATACATGTTAAATGTAAGAATGCTGCTACACAAGAAATGTTGAGCAACCACTGTGGTATAGTACTGCTGTAAACAAGTGTCTTTCTTAAATGTGATCCCAGTCACCTTCAAAATATCTAAAAAAATACTATAAAATAAAATCCTAAGTATTCTTATTTTAAGTAAAGTTTGTAAACTGAGATTTTACTATATTTTTAATATATTTCCAACTATATTTGTAAGTTCATTTAGTATGATTTTTAAAAGTGTTTCTTGGCCATATATCATAATAATTTCTAATTTCTAATAATTTCTAAAGGATCATGTGACGCTGAACACTGGAGTAGTGATGTTGAAAAACTGCTTTCCCATCAAAGGAATAAATTCATAAATTAATGAAGCATAATAGACTTCTTTCTTTTTGCTGCATAAGTGAATTTTTTTTGTTTTGTTTTTTTGCACTCTTCCTTTTTTCTCTCTCTTCCTGATTTTGCATTCTGGATGCAGTAATGCAGATCATGAGATGAGATCAGTAACAACATCGAAAGATAGAATAATCTTAAATAACTGCTTATTATAATGTTCATTTAAAGTGATGTATTATATTTGTTTTTCACAGGGAAACTGTTATCATATACTGGTGATTCTGTGCAGCAGGAACACAAACATTTTAGGAGGTTTTATGAATGTCTACATAAATTTTAAACTACTTACATGTGCTTATCTTACAGATGTGTAAAAAATGTGTTAGAATGCACCCTTTATCTACACCAGAGCTGTATAAACAGGACTAGTTTTGGTGTCACCTGATGCAACCTGATGCAAAGTGCCAGGAATGTAGATAAGATCTTGATATATACTAGGCATGCCATGAATGTACTTGTAACCTTTTTTTAATGGTTTTCCTATTTGTTTTATATGTTTAATAAGTGTCGCTGCTTACTCCAACCCTTCCTTGAGTTATCAAAGGCCTTTTCTTCTCAGATATTTAGACTAATGATTAACATATAAGAACATGGTGGTATCATCAGCGCAATACCACTGCACCTTTAAAGGTATAAAAGGAGATAAGCATTGTAGCAATGCAATAGAGGAAATGCATTTTTGGTTCCCCAGAGAACCTTTTTGTCAACGGTTCTTAAAAACGGTTTGTTTTCTTCCCACTTCTCCCATATGGTAACACTTTACAATAAGGTTCATTAGTTAACATTAGTTAACTGCATTAGTTAACATGATCTAAGAATGAACAATACTTTTATTGATCTTAGTTCATGCTAATTTCAACATTTACTAATGCATTATTAAAATCACAAGTTGTGTTTGTTAACATTAATGCACTGTGAGCTAACATGAACTAACAATGAACACTGTATTTTCATGAACTAACATTGACAAAGATTAATAAATAGTGTAATAAATGCATTTTAATTGTTTGTTCATGTTAGTTAATACATTAACTCATGTTAACAAAAGACACCTTATTGTAAAGTGTTACCATAAAGAGCATCAGAAAGATTCAATAGAAGTAAGAGTTCTTCATTGAACCATCTCTGCCAAGAACCTTTATTTTTATGAGTGTGTTATGCTGCCATTTTCTTAGTAATAATCTTGTTTTATAGTAAAGATATTCAACATCCTTAAAAGAAGATAAATGTATAAGACAATACGATACGTTTTCAGTGAATATATCTTGAATGAAGTTCTGAAATGAGTATTTTATGACAATATTTGTGCCATTTAATAAAAAATTAATTGTTTCAAACTTGCAAAACTAAAGCAGAATTAAGGGGTTTGTTATTATTATTATACTTTTGACTGACAGAACACTCAAATCACATTCTGGCAAAATTAAGAAGTAGACATTATGGCCACTAGGTGGCAGAACTTATTTACTTATGTCACCAGGGTTTAAAAAAAAAATCTTCTGTCTAAATTGACAATTGTTCTTTTAAATAATATGCACATCATCATTTTGTAAACAAAAAAAGTGGTCATTACAACATTAAACTTTTTTTCCCCCAAGTTCAATGTCATCCGTAGATTCACACAGTGATCTTATCACACACAAACACAAGAGACACAAACCAGTCTGTAATTATCCCAGACTCACTCTCATACCTGTTCACAAGCACTCACTCAAAGAGAAAAACACAAAACAGCCCGTCCTCTTAAACTAGGACAAAGAGCAGCTGATACAGACACGTAACCATGGTGACCAGGTGACGTCTCACATTCCAGCCTGAGCTCTCAGATTTCAGATGGGAGGCCAGTGGCCAACATTCATGTACCTCCATCATACTGACTAAAACAATGCCAGCCTGGGAAGATGGCAATGGGTTCCTGACCAAAAAGGCAAGCAACTAATTAAAAAACAGAGAGGAGAGACATCAAGTCCAAGAGGATGATGACTAGGCCCTGCACAGGCGGGCATCTTTAAATTTCCTGTAACAAATCCACAAGTTTGCCCTGTCATGACCAATCAGCGATCAAGTGTTTCCCTGTCACTTAGACTGTTCTTATAAGTTGTGTGACAACACAGAGCGCATTAGCCTCAAGTGAGAGGCCAATCATATCATGTCAGGAATTCTTTTTTCTTTAAGCTAAAGCCTGTGGAATGCTGGGTAGGCAGCTGAGAGGCTGACGACTGGCGGCTTGGGTCTGGTAACCTGCTGAGGGATGTGGGAGAGATAGGGGAATGAAGAGTCCTCAAAGCAGAGTGTACCGGCCTGTCTGGCAGCATTCTTCTTAACACATAAATGCACACACGCCTCAGAAACCCACACAAACATTCCACGTCTCTTTCTGCACAACCTGTACGTCCGAGCGTATCTTTGATGCATGAACAGCGTTAGCAGTACTGAGTGTTCCTGTATTAAAAATATCACCAGCCTCGCTCCTCATAAAACATTAATGAAAGCTGGTCTATACCAACTACGTCAGTTACATGTCTGAAGTGCCAGGAAAGATTTTATGTTCCCACCGTGGAAATCTAAATTAAGCGAACAACAAAAGATGCTTAAAAGGGGACGTTTACATCAAATATCCACCAATATATATATAAATATATTTTTCACTTATAGCTTAAAATGAAAAGTTAGGGATTAAGTGTTAGGGATTTAATTTTACTTCATAAAAGAAATTATAAAATTGATGATATAAGTAAAGCAAACTGGCTACTTTTGCAAAGCTCCATCCTAAAGAAAAGAACATTTAGGAGCCAAATGACATTTTTATAGACACACTACAGAATTGCTTGATAAAGACAGCTGTTCAGAAGTAGTACAGTTCCCATTTGATGCTGATGTTGCACTATCACTCTTGCACAAATACTGTTTTGTACAAATATTTCTTCCTGTTTGGAAAATGAAGTCATATATTGCATTGAGCATTTTGTCATATATTGAGATATTGCCTTGCAGATATTGAGCATTTTGGAGAATCAAAAGGTTATTATTATTTTTTTTAATATATATTAGAGGTTTTCTTAACAAGATTACAGTTGGACTTCATATGCAAAACAATGAACAAATACTCTCTCATGAAAATATGGTTTTAGAATATCTTTTTAAATATGGGCTAGGTATCTTTAAATACAACTAACAGTTTCCAGTGCACTGTACATAAGTGAAAAATGATTGCAATTTTAATAACACCTCCTAAACTTTTATTTTTTTTTTTTTTTTTTTTGTCACTTATTTTTCATAAGAGTTATTTGTTCACTTTACAATATCTCACTTTTGACCCTTGGAGATGAATTTGTCCAGTTCAAATTAAAATCTACTTATTTTTATATTTTATTTTAATTTTATTTGTTTGTTTCATTTGCGACTATTTTAGTCACAAACTAGAGTCCTATTTCGTATCGTTTCATCAGGTGTTAGTTGCTTTGAAATGTATAGATTACCATCACTGGTGCTTTGTGATTTAAATAATCATTTAGTTTCATAACACTCTGAAGTAGAACAGGGATGTATACACCTGAGAGGAATGATTTAGTGCGTGGTCAAAGAACAAAAAAATATTCGTGATTCCAGACAGGTATGATCGGCATGTTTGCTCATTTTACTGACATGACTCAGGTATGAAGTACCTTTTCAATTTAACACGACAGGGTGACTAAGATCTGTCCTGTTAAGAGGCTGCCTTTTCATTTTGTCACAGTGTCACTTATCTCTACCAACTGGTTATTTCCGGCTTAAAATGGCTCTAAAGGGCATAATTTGTACCACACATTTTTATATTCTTGCAGTGAAATGTGTCCAGAGGGTGTCTGGTTCGTTAAATCATTCGCTGACAGATAACAGATAATGAGTAAATCATCTATCACATCATTTCTGTTTGCCCCTTTCTCAAAAAAAACTAACAAAAAAACAGGTCATGATGACAACAATTTCTTATAATTCAAGTGATCTTCAACCCTTTTTCCCCTGAATGTACAAGGCCAAATGAAGAACAGAGGTGGGAGTATTACATATCTTATCAGCTTGTACTAACCAGACCTCTCTTGAATATCTCACATTCTTAAGCATTCATCACCTAGGCAACAACAAACTTAAATAAATCTGGTTTTAAAAACTAATACTCTGTGGATGAGAATAACAGTCCCATTCACCTGTTTATACTGTAAACACCAGGTTAATAGGAACAAAAGCTCCCATCCCCTCCTCCTCGTTCCTCCTGCGATGTTTCAAACGTCTCTTCCTGTGACGATATAAGATTACAGTTGTTTTTACAAAGCATGACTTAAAACCTTCCAAACTGCTTCTTGAGTTTCTGTTTCTTGGGCAAAAAGTCACTCAACAGACCTTAAGCCTCAGCAGGTACTTATCTAACAAACATCTGGTCTGACAGGTTAAATGCTTTGGGTATGAGTGCATGGATGAGCCAGAGGAGAGAACATGCTCAGGTGTCAGACAGACATTTGAAAATTCTTCAGGAGTTTCACTTCCCCAATTAAAAATGTAGACGAGTTTAAATATGTTGTAGGAACCAAACATGAGCATATAAAACAATACCTTCCAAATACCTTATGGGTCAACTGAGTCACCAATACCTATGTGAAAGAGAGACACATGTATCCAGACTTCAATTCTCTGCTATATTCCAGGAAATTGTTGGGTCTAGACCAAATGCAGAATAGATCAAAGCACTGACCGTTGCGATGAGCAACCAGGATTATCATCTCCCTCCACATTCCTGCATTCTTCTGCTTTCCATCATCATCCGAGCTGGACAGAGGCCCGCGGAGAGGGTGTGCAGAGCAGAGACTGGACACACAACAAGGGAAACACTAGAAAGGGCTTTAATTAAGACCAGCGGCTCAAATACTAAAAGGAAAAAGATGAAAAAACGAGGGGGGGAGATATAGTGAGTAAACGTCACATTTTTAAACACAGGCAGGTTTGTGTTAAAAGTTTCTCCATCAAAGTTTTGGAACCTATTAACAGTACACTGAAATGCTAATGCTTTTTAGGTTTTCTTGTTTTGAATATTTTCTGACATGTTTCTGACATGATTGCTCTTCTCAGAATCATGAGGAAATGTACTAATTATAGCAGCTCTGGTATTAAATCATTCAGCAAGAGAAAAGTCAGACGGTTTAAAGTGGTGGCTCTGAGCCACGAGTCTGGGATCCACTAGAGGGCCTCAGCAAACATCCAAGGGGACCACAGAATGATTTAAAGATACAAATTGTCATCATTTACTCATCTTCACCCTGTTTCAAAACAGTAAGAATTTCTGTCTTCTGCTGAACACAACATTTTGAAGGTTCATGGTCCCCATTGACTTCTATCGTATGAAAAAATTAGTTTTCATACAGGTTTAGTAAATGAAACCTGAGTAAATGAAAGCAGAATCTTTTAAAAATTCTATTCAAATTAATGTTGTGGACACAAATATTACTAGTTTAAATAAATAACAAAAATGTAACAATTTAAATCACTATTTAAAAAAAAGTCAAATGTCATGAGCAAAAAAAAAATCATGATGTTGTCACAAGGTAACATTTATAAATTATTTTACTAAATTTAAAGTCTATTAAAGACAGGTTTCATTTTAAAAATGCCCTATATAGTGGGACAACATGCCCCAAAACTGTTGTTGCAAAAGGTCAAAACGCATTCAATATTTCTATAGAAACTGCCTTTCATAAATAAACCTACCTTGAGCAGCAACTATAATATACATATGTATATTATAACCCCTGCAGGGATAAAGGCATCATAACTTTAGGAAGCAAGCCCCACGGAATAAACCTGATGTTTCCTGCGGATCTTTCCGTTGAGTGGAAATATTGTCATTTCTATATTATTAATATCTTTTAAGACAATGAAGTCATTGAGTCATAAGGAATTTTTACATCCCACCCTGAGAGGTCAGGCTTACATGTGATACTACGCACGACCACGCCTTCTAGCGGCGTTCCGCCTGACGTCAATGTTATTGAAAGCCGCTGGCCCCGCCCACCACCGAGAGAACGGCTCTAACAAATCAGTCCGTGTCTGTAAAGCAGTACTGCGGATCGCGACTGTCAGCTCACTCATGCTGCGCACACGATCTCTGGCTGCTGACTCCTGTATCTAGGGGCACTCTCGTGCGATACCGCCCGTGGGAATATACATATACCGCAAACATGTCACGGCATCACAGGACGCCGCTGAAAAACGAGGAGATCGTGGTGGAGGTGAAGAGCAAAGTAAGTGAATCCCATAAATGTTGCATTAGGCTGCGTTTGACAGCGTGCATATGTAAACACCGCTGTTTACGCAGCCCTCCGCGGAGCGTGCCCGTAATTGGAGGGTTTTCAGTCCGGCGCATCAGTGATGGGGTTTGTGTACTAATCCATCCATAGAGAGAAACGCTGATGGTGCTGTACGTGTCAGACTACGAGGCGCGAGACGAGCGCGTTTGGCTGGGATCATTATGACAGCAGGTCTCTGTCCGGTCCGTGTGATGTGATACACGGTTCTGGTGCAGTGTGAAGGATCCTACCGATAGACAGACGTGCGCAATGAGGCGATTGGGCCCTGTTGATCAATTATGCATGTTACATACCAATAACGAAAAACCGAATCCCGCAGTACAGGAAGAATCAGATCCTAATGATGCATCTTGAGAGGCATTAATCATATTAGCAGAGCCGTGTAGCTACTGCATAAACCCGATAGGACGCTGGTTCACTTTCTACTCCCAGGATAAATTCGACTGTTTTTCTTCGATTACAACAAGTAAGCAGGTATGAAAAAGCAATAGCACAAAAAGTGCATTTGTTTGGAATACAGCTGGCACGAGGCCACAGGTAATTATAACCTTGTTGATGTACAGTGCTACAGAACAATTTCCAATGACGCTGCACTATAAATATCTAAATATCTTATACTTCAGACAATTTTGGCCAGTTATCAAATGCATTTCTTATCTGAGGGTGAAAATAGTTCCAAAAGAAGCCTAACATCAAGCTTTGAGTGTCACTATGTACACTAAAAGCCGGACTGGATCAAAAACTGAGTGGAGTGTAGCAGCCCCTTTCTGTTATCAGCCAGCTCCAATACCACTCCAGATTTTTTAAAAATTTTGTGCCACAAGAACACCGAAATGTGCTGTTATACTAAATATCAACAATGTTTTTTTATAGTGCTTCTCAACCTTTATGAGTCTAGGGCCCCGATTGTCTGTAACGCTATTCAAAAACCCTATGACTTTTCAAGTTGTAATTGATTTACTAGATAGAGATTAACTTATACATTTAACTTACAACTTCTATTCATTTAAAATGTTCTAAACCTTATAAAATATATAAAATACTTTTATTCATTTACATTATTTTCCAGGGTTGCTGTGGGCCCCTAGTCAGCTCCTGCCTCCTGGTTGAGAACCACTGTTGTATAACAGTACTTAACAATTGTCAAAATTAAAATGTCTTTGTGATAAATCTGTTCATCTGAGGCCATAGATGCATTAAAAAGCCTGGTTTATGGGAGGAAACACTTTACTACATTACATCTGATGGTGCACGAATTAAAATTAAAATGCCAAACAGCTACAACTACTGATGTATGTTTAAAATATTGAATATATTTTGTGATGTTCCTCACGGCCTCTGTGATTACCAAAGACACAGACCACTTATTGTTGGTGTCTGGTGTATCGGAATTGTTTGTTGTCAATGCGCCCAGTATGCTTATTGGAAAACCTCAACCACGATCTGCCAAACAGAGCAGGATATGTTTTATTATCCCTCCATTCTTGAGAAATGTTGGGTGGGCAGTGCATAGATGTGTATGAAAGAGGAGAACAGTAAACAAAAGAGGGCTGTTTAGTAAGATTCCGTTGAAGTTCCAGGCCTGTTTGTCTTTTTTATTATTATTTTTGTCTGAACTGGCTAATTTAATCACCTGAATCCTTCTTTCCGAGGTTTTGGTTTTCATAACAGGCAGTGCAGTGTGGTTGGTGACACTCTTTTCTTCCTAAAAGGAAATAGGAGGGAAATGTTTTCTTTTCTACTTTTCTAGCTCTTGATGGGATCCGGTCTCATATTATCTATCACTTACTCATTGCAATGGCATTTTTAGTGAGCATGTAGTATGAGGTTTTCATTGGTAAAGTATGACAGGTATGGCCTTTTTATCTGTATTACTATGGTTACTGTAGTGATCCACAGTCCAACAGCACTTCTTTTTTTTTTTTAACCAAATGGTTATAGAATAAGGTGTTTATTATTGTTATACAAGGGGATGTAATGTAAATATTTATCTCTAAAATGCCAGTGCTTTCTTGACAGATATACATTTTACTTCTGTAATGTGACACTTTTCTGAGTGAAACTTTTTTTATCCCTCAAAAACTGTGAAAGTGGTCACATGACGAAGATGATTTTTTGATAAAAATGTAAAAAGACATGCTTTTTTTCTCTTTTGAATAACTTATATAGATATATAGTACATAGAAACGCACAGTATTAGAGAAGACTGAATTAAAACACCTGTTTAATCTGATATGTTGCCGATTATCACATCTAAAATATTTATTGTATGATAAAATGTAAGATCTAACATCCTTGATTCTTGTCATTTACCACAGGAAAAATCCTTTGATATGATTTTTATGAATGGGCACATGGCCCCAAGTAAGAAAAAGCCCTTTGTGACCCACTAAATGACTCCTTATATATTTCCTCCTTATATATTTCCCACTAATATTCTCCATCTCCATATACAAGGTATTCTGCATGGACACAGGAGAAAATCATTGGCTCGGATGCAATTCCTCCTCATAAACTGAGCAATCTGACAGATTTTGTCCAATATGTTCAGCTGAGCTCTTGAGATGAATTTCCCATCCGCTCCGAGAATGTGTGTGTGTGGTCTGGAGAAGCTCAGCTTTTTAATGCCACTGTTCTCATCTTTCCCTTTATCTGTAGTACTTGATTAGATTGACCCTCCCTTTGTTCCTCACTGCTCTTTTTTTTACCTTAATGGCTTCCTCCGAGCTGCAAGTACACATCAAACAGCTCTGCAGCTGCAGGAGCAAGTCAGATTGGTACGAGGAACTGGTACCGAATGTGTCTGCAGGCTCCTCATGCAAAGACGCATCTGTGTGAAAAGCCACTGTCCAAGTTTCGGTCAGAAAGTCTCCGTTTCTCCATTGCGAAAATAGAAATGGATTACATTCACATCTTACAGGATCATAAGCTGTTGAAGTCATAATTGATCTACAATGCTAAGTGCTGTGCATTAAGAGCCTATTGTGTGTTTATTGACATAGTTTGATATGATTGTGGTTGTCCTGCAGTTTGAGGCCGAGTACCGAAGGTTTGCCCTGAAGAAGAACGGAGCCGGTGGCTTCCAGGAATTCTACCAACTCTTGCAGACCATTCACCGGATCCCAGGAGTGGATGTGCTGCTGGGATATGCCGACATCCATGGAGATCTACTTCCAATCAACAATGATGACAACTTCCACAAAGCACTGTCCTCGGCCAATCCGCTGCTTCGGATTATCATTCAGAGGAGAGGTAAGTTGTCACGCTGCACGTACAACACGAAGAGGTCAACGTTTGATGTTGTTTTAAAGCTTAAAGGGCAAGTATGTAAATGTACACTACCAAATGGAATTAGGTTTCTGTGGATGATCACAAGAAGAACCAATCGTTTGAGTTTGGGGAGGAGCTACCTGTTTGTCCAACCAATGAACATAAACCAATAAAGTCAGCAACTTTTGAATGTCTCCTATGCTTACCAAAAATGCATTTATTTGATCAAAAATACAATAAATACAGTAATTTTAAACAACAATTACTGTTCTTATATATTTTTTTAAATGTATGTTTTACTGTGATGGCAAAGCTGAATTTTGAGCAACCATTACTTCAGTGTCACAGTCCTTCAGAAATCATTCAGATATGCAAACTTTTTTGCTCAAGAACCATTTCTTATTATTATAAATATTAAAAACAGTTGTGCTGCCCAATGAATTATTCTTTAATGATCAAAAAGTTCAACAGAACATTTATTTGAAATAGAATCTTTTATAACTTTAAAAATCTTTTTTTGAGTGTCGAAAGTGTTCGTTTTTGGCTATTTGGTTTTCAAGCAAGGCAGAAACCACACACTTCACCTTTAACATGCATCTTAACAACATGAAACCAGGACGTGAGGAGATATTTTTGTTGAATTATATGTTGCATTTCAGAATTGCTAAATCATTTTTAATGTTAAAATGCATTTTTGCGCATGTGGAAAAGGGATACGGATGCAGCATAGCTGATGCATGTAGGTGTTTGTGTGTATGAGAGAGTTAGGCATTAAAATGATGCATTGTCTTGTGCTGTCATATGTCGTTATCCATATTTGACTCCAGAGGGAATAAAAAGTCATTCCAGCAGTGTAATGTTGTGCACAAGGATGAGGGCCGTTATGGGCTATGATGAGATGTTATGATGGGTGGGCGTCAGCGTTAGATGGTGCCAGTCGGGGCCCATCTCTGTTTCATGGCTGTACTGGCACTGCGCCAGCCCCGAGGTGCTGAGTCTGATAGCGGTGCGGAGGAGTGATGAGCCCACACCCTCATCTCTCGCTCTCTCTCTCCCACTTTGACGCTTTCTTGACGTCCATCCTCGTCTGTATTCTCTTTCTGTCATCTTCGCAACCCTCTCGCTCTCCCTCCTGTTTCTTCATCACTCTTAATGCCTTGTCACACTCAATGAGTTTTATTAAATCTGAACCACAGCACTGAGGAAATGTTTTGCTAATGCTATTAGGAATGTTTTTCTCGTTGTCAAAGAGTTCTTCCTTTATTTCATTGTTCTGTTTGTTTACGCCACTCTGTATAATCCACTGCCGAATGAACTGAGCACTATTGTTCAGAGTTTTAAAAGACTCAAAAAGGGAACTGTTTTATTTAGCCAAGGGTTTAATTCAGATTATTTGCTTGTTGGGAAAATTGCGTTATTCGAACATCAAGTTTCAAGCTGTTGATGATAGATGGAATCTTTGCATTTTCTGAACAGATTTTAAGGGAAATCTATGAAATTATTAGGATGTAAACGTGGTATAATGTGTTAAATGGAGATTAAAAACTGCACACTTATTGGTAGCTAAAAGCATTAACCAAAAACAACCAAAATATTACCAAAATATTAAAAGTGTTTAATTACGAAACACCAATATAAGAATGGTTGTTGAATTGTATTAATTAAGAAATATAAAAACAAATAATGTTGTTATTTTTAAATAAGACTATAAAAATATTTTTTGATAATTCAAATAAAGTTGAAATAATAAATGAAATAAAATATCAAAATAAAATATAATATGAAAAAAGTTACACTTAACTTAAACTTAAAATAATTAGAAGTTTGTTAAAGTATTAAAAAATAAAACTTAAATAAGAAATAAATAAACATAACTAGCACATAACAAAATTGCAGAAACTTGAAATGAAAAGTCCAAATATAAAAATAAACACTATTTTAAAATTGTAATAATATTAATAGAAATTGCAACAGTGTAAAAATAATATAAATGGCTCTACAAATCTGTTTAATTTGTGTGTGCTGCCAACCCAGTCTCATGACAATTCGCACGTATTTTACGAGGTGGCTAATTCGTACAAAGTTGTACGACCTCACTCGTATGAATTCATACGATTTTTGCTAAATCGTACGTATTTTACGAGTTGCCAATTTGTATGAATTTGTACGAATGACCTACACCTGTCACTGGGGTTTAGACAAATCGTACAAAATCGGACGAGTGAGGTTGTACGAATTTGTACGAATTAGCATGATTTTGCCACCTCGTATGAATACGTACAAATTGGTCGTGAGACTGTGTTGGTTCTGCCTAGTGATGGGTGATGTAGTTTTTTTGGAAATGATCTATAAAGTGCCACTGCTGTGGACATTTGTCTGAGAGAATGTACAGATGTTTTTGATAACCTATCATTACTTACACCTAAATGTGAACATATATCTTATAGCGTGTTATTTACTCATATATACATTTACAGTGCATGTATACTGGTGTTGAACTGTAATTAACAGGTAAATGTCATTGACATAAACAACATTAAAGTGAGTTCTTTAGGGACAGGCTAGTTATTTCAAAATGGAGAGTGTAATATTGTGTGTGAAGGGTGCACCTCTTAAGACATTAGGGAGAGAGAAAATATGGAAAGAAAGGATAAGATGCTTACATCCTGCAGTGGTTTCCGTCACTTTGGCTTCTGCAGCTTCTTATGGTTGTGATTTGTGAGAGAAAAAGACAGCAATAATAGTCCTGTATTATGTAATCACAATTTGCATAACAGATGGACCTCATTATGTGTTCATAGTAATTCTGTAATGAGAAACTCAATACTTATTTAGTTTTAAACCGACGTACCTTCATACACACCCTTACATGATAAATCAGAGTCTTAGCTGTTACTATTTATTGTTAATTGTTGATAATTACACTAATACAGCTTGTTTACTGTATACACGTACCGGGTTGTGTATGCATGATGTAATTTCCCTGAGTATTTTGAGAACAAATAACTAAAGGTGACATAACAGTCATCCAAATATTTGCAGCTTTTCATTGCAAGCACAGAGATTATTGTCTTAACTGATGTGTGAAAGCACATGCATCTACAATGAAAACCGCCACCTACTCTTATTATTACAATTCGATATTTTTTAATATATTTAAAAATGTAATTTATTCCTGTGATGGCAAAGCTATGTTTTCAGCAGCCGTTACTCCAGTCTTCAATGTCACATGGTCCTTCAGAAATCACTCTAATATGCTGATTTGATGTCCTAAAGAAACATTTATTATTATTATTAATGTTCAAAACTGTTTTTTGTGGAAATCTTCTTAAAGCCTTGACTGTCACTTGTAATCAGTTTTATGCATCCTTGCTAAAGTTGCTAAAGCATTTATTTGTTTAAAAAAAAAACTCCAAATCTTACTGATTCCAGAAGGTAGAGTATATAGAAAACAGATACTCTGTGATGTTACTGATATGGTCACCAAGTTAGCCTTAAAGGAACTTTGAACACACTGAAAATTGAACACTGGCACTGCCGTTGAAGAGTAGATCTATCTGTCTGAGCCAGTCATCACTCAGAGCCAGAAAGTCCATTATAGTGGACTACAGGGCCATGCCCTGTGCTGGAAACTGCTCAATGTACCAAAGAGACAACAATTCAGCACTGCATCCTGTGCGACTGAGTACAGGAAAGGTAGTTCATCCTTGTAATGATGAGTTCAATTCTGATTCTTTTAAAAGAATTGCTCATTTGAGAATTAATCAGTCAGTTTTTTGTATGTCACAATATGAAAGAAAAGGATCTGTAACTTATTTTATTATATCATCTAAACACATTGTAATATAACATTATCACTACTTAACAATTTAGATTTTTCCCTCACACAGTCCTATCATTTAAAAAATTTTTTATGAGCTTAAAGGGATAGGTCACCAAAAAATGAAAACTGTCATTAATTGCTCATCCCAATGTCATTCCAGACCCGTAAGACCTTCGTTCATCTTCAGTACACAAATTAAGATGTTTTTGATGAAATCTGAGAGCTTTCTGACCCTGCATAGATAGAAATGTAACTGAAAAGTTCCCGGGCCCAGTAACATATAACATTGTTACAATAGGCTATGTGACATCAGTTGTTTGAAAATGACCTTTCATGTAGTGTGTAACACAGCTCTTAAGTGAATGAAACATTCTGCAAAGTTTTAAATCTGAAAATGCACCGTGTATAAAGTTCAGAGTCAACTCTGAATCATTGAAAAAATCTTGTTTTTAAATCGATTCCAAATCCATTTCATGTTGATGTCAAAATGAAACATTAACATATTTCCTGCCCACTTGTTGATCTTTTCATGTTAGTCTGAATGAAATTAATTAATTTGCCACTAGGTTCTGCTTTTTTAGCATTAAAAGCTCACAAACACGGCTTTAAATGAAATCGACCAATCACCGCAGGGGTTTGGAAAAACGTATCGCTGAAAAATGTTTGGGAGTCGTTGAATGCATATTATAAGAAAATGAAAGTGTTTTTTGACCTTGCATGCGTGTCAACCTGTTTGGGTTCCCAAAACCAAAATATGAACCTTACATAACCCATAATAGGGGCACTTTATGGTGCGAGAATACAAAAATAATTACAATGAAAACAAAAATGACTTTATTCAACAATTTCTTTGCTTCCGTGTCATCGTCCTCCAACATTATCAAGAGTACCACAATGCATGCATGTCACGTGGACTATTTTAATGATGTACTACGTTTCTGGACCTGGGAACATTTCAGTTGCATTGCTGTCTATGCAGGGTCATAAAGTTCTTGGATTTTATCAAAAACGTTTTAATGTGTTCTGAAGATGAATGAATGTCTTACGGGTTTGGAATGACACGAGGGTAAATAATTACTGACAGAAGTTTCATTTTTGGGTGAACTATCCCTTTAACTGCAATAATTTAACCTCCCGTTGTCCGAAACAGAGCTGCGTACAGACTCCTAAATTCTCACTTTGTGCTTCACAGAGAAAATAACAATAAGAGGGTCAGAAAATAATCACATAATTTTCACTTTTAGGTTGAAATGATGTTATTTCTACAAAAATATCATGCTGAAGGAAGTACTTGCTCCTGACTCTCACATCTTGTTGATGAAGAGAAGTGTTGTCCTCACAGTTGTGTTTGTGCATGCTGACAAGTTCAGTGATGAAATGCTCACTGTTTGTGGTTAAGAGTATTAGTAAATGCCTATTTTTCTATTTAAAGAATAAGGCGGCTTTAGATTAGCCCCCCTTGTCCTCGTACCAGCTCTCTTCGCGGTACTCAAGAACCCTGCTGCAGATTTCTGGTAGCCGGTCTTTCAGTGCGGATCTGTTTAATCAAGCCCTGTTTGAAGGGGGAGGAAAGCCACGTTTCCAGAGAGGGCTTATCGCTGTGGCAGCCGGGCAGAGTTTTGGGGGGGCTGTCAGTGGGCGATTACAGCTTCATCTGCGGTGTGGGAGAAATGTCATTTTTCTGCTGTTATTACTTTTTTTTGCTGTTGTTGTTGACTGTATTTTTTCCACACAGAGTGGAGGGACTGTGTTAAAAGTCTGGGGTTTTGCATCACGTGGCTTGAAATTCCAATTCACTGCTGTTGGTCATTGTTTTGTTCATTAAGCTCGCTTTCACTCCTTCACGTTTTCCATCTCAGTCTTTAGTAATGTAGCTACTTATCTGTAGCTCTCACCCTACTATGATCATGATAAAAGCATCTGGGTGACGAATGCTTATGTTCCTTCCCTCTGATCAGTGTTAATAGATAACACCGGTTCATTTTACAGGCTGGTGATTCACATTAACTTCCCCTATAACTGTGACTGTGATTTTATTCAGACTGTGAGATACTGACATGATTTGATTGTGTAGTTCATTTATTGAGGTATATTAGGTATTTATCGTGGGTTAACATTCATATATGATATCTGATGGTTGACGTTTGTGTCACCAAGGGGGGAAAAAAACAGGAACTAACAACTGGCAGGACACGTTTTTAGGAATGTGGTTTTAAATGCGTCAGTATGATGATGCCTGCGCATTTGAACGAAAAACAAAACAAAGCCACCTGTTCTGCTGAACATTTAATACTGAAATATGCAAATATAAACTGCTGAGTTTATGATTTATATTATAAAATGTTAGAAAAAAGAGAAAATGAGAAAACAATTCTCATTCTTTGAATGTCACGAATAAATTTTAGAAATGACAACGAACAAAAATACAAATGATGACAACAGGAGCACTCGAAACTAACAAAAGCAATAATATGCAAGTGCTGTGCCAAGTCTTGGTTAGCCTAACACAATACAAGTAGCAAGATTTTATATGTGTAACAAAACGAAGACAAGTAGATATAATATTTAAAAAAATAGAGAAAGCTAGTGTTAGAGGCTTTTTAAAATGTATTTAATTTATTCATTCAATCAAATCAAAGTTCTGTCATTTATTGTCTTCCTCTCATATTGTTGTAAACAAGCTTTGTAAGGCAAACATTTAAGTTATTCACTGATATGACTATTCAAAAGTCTGGGGTCAGACTGGTGTTTTTCAGGTTTTCTGCTAACCATAAATGTAACAGACTGGCCGTGAATAGATTGATTGACACTAGGATGTGATGTATCCCGTGAGCTGGTGGGATTATCAGAGGTCCCTAATCAGATCTCGACCCCATCCACATATCTCTGACTGGGGCTTTTTAGACCGAGACAGAGATTGATCTGGCTTTTAGTATGAGCTCATCCCACTGAGTGGCCATACACTCATTTATCCCAGCAGATAATGGTGTTCCCTGAGCAGATGGGGACCAGTTACACACAGCCATGCAACTTTTGGGGCCAATAGGGAGAAACATATAATTTTTTTTATTGTGATACATGTTTTTTTTTTTCTGTTTTGAATTCAGAGTAGGATATATAATCTCACCTGCTATAAATCTGTCATGGTTTAATAGAAGCCGTGCCATCACTCTTGATATAAATTGTTCTAATACTTTGCCAGGGTTCATTGAACAGCTTCAAGGAAGTGTTTATCTCAAGCCACGAGCGATGAAGCATGTGATTATGGGTAAATGGGTATGATTGGTGAATGAAATGAACAAAGACAGACACATTCCTCTGTTGTTTGCATGGCAGGTATACAAAAAAAGGAGGTTAGTGGACTAGATGGTTTATTCATACTATGAACAATGTTATGCTACATTTTTATGTCTCTTTATGTATTTGAGGTGTTGGAATTAAATGGTCTTGTGTTTTTGAACACTTACGGTGTTGGCATTAAAGGTGTTTGCATTAAAGGTGTTTGCATACTCGGGTTTGAAATGTTTGCATGTTAGAAAATGAATACAAACTCACATTGTGTCAATCATGTTTACACACCACCTCCAAAACTTTCATCCGTCATAAAAAAATCTGGATTGGGTATAAGTTTTGGCATTTTTCACATCCGTATCAAGCATTTTGTTTTGATGCATCTGGCTGTGTGCAAGGTTTGGATGACAAATGCAAAAAAACACATACAAAACATTTTAGACTCGGTGTGCAATGACCTGAAAGCATGATGCTAGCAATATTATGGTTGTGGGTTCGATTCTAAGGGAAAATTTGCCAAAAGTCCAGTTTATAGCCACATAGAAATGATTAGTTGGAATGTTTGGAATTTCAAGATGGCAAATTTTTATATACCATGTTCTCTGGAATATAAGTCCCTTTTCAGCTGAGACATGCTGGGATTTCTTTTCTTTTGTTTTCTTTTATTTTTGAGTAGTACATCTGGACTCTTGCAGTCTCTGTGAAAATGGCATACAGGCCCCTCAAAGATGCGCCAGGCTTCACACAGCAAGAGAAATCTCAATGAAAAGATGAAAAACAGAAGCGTAACAAAGCCACTGGGCTTTTCAACTCTCGTAGCTCTCTAGGTTTTCTCTCCACGCTGAGAACACATGGCTAATAAGAAGACAGGCACTTCAAGAGAGGCCCCAGAGTCTAGAGATGTTTTTTTATGTGGCTGTCATGCCTCGAGAGTGCACAGAGGATGATGCGTGTTTGTGTGTGCGCCTATATTGAATTCAAGAGAAACCTTGTGTCTTATTAGTAACTGACACTGTCTATAGGCAGAAACCCCCTTGAAGCAAAATAACTTTCTCTCTCCCCATTTTCTCAATTATCTTGGTTGAATAAGTCGAGTGTGTGGTGTTGTGTCCTCAGCTAATAAGTGAGGAAGATCATGTGTGGCAGGCAGGTGTAAATCCTATTGGCTGTATTGCTGATTTTAGCAGGAAGTGGAAGATTGGGAAGGAAATTTCCCCACATGCCCATTCTGTGCACAATGATCTGAGGATTCAGCAGCTGTTCTGCACCCTAGGGCCCCTCTGTGTGTGTGTGTGTGTGTTCATGCCTGCACTTGTCTATGCTTAATGAGTATGCTATGTATAGTACACAGGGTTATCTGGATGGCATGTCGATGTAACATGCGCCTTCCATGCTGTTTTTGTTTTGACATCTTGGATGATATGGAAACATCATCCCAACAGTTACCATCAAAAATAATCCATTTGCACTGTGCTGCTTTAAAAAGTGCATGAAGGACAGATCAAAGAAAGAAAACGAAGGCAAATAAAGATCAGGTGGAAAGAAAGATATTGTAACATGTTTTGTATTTTAACAGTTTCGTTCTTATCACATTGTCTTTATTTCCTGTTGTAAGGACATTTAAAGGAAGTTCATCCAAGTGAAAGTTCTGTCTTTATTTTCTCACCCTCATTTCGTTCCAAACCTGTATGTTGCTATTTTTTCCATGGAGAAATTATGAAGCTCTTTCTGTTCAAGGACAGTTCATGGTGACCACAGCTGTCAAGCTTTAAAAAGGTCCAAATAACACCATGAAACTAGACCATATGATTTGTGAAGTCTTCTGAAGATATAGAATAGCTTTATGTGAAAAAGAGAGATTTTCAACTTTTAAATTTATCTAAATTTCAAAACGGATTTTAAAAAACTGCATCAGTGCATTGCACCATTGATGTCACTGATTTTAAAAAAGCATCATAAAAGCGGTCTTTGCAAATCATTCACTATATTAAAAGTCTTTTTCAACAAGGGTACAATATATTTATCAAAAGTAGTGGTGAAGACGTTTAATATTGTTTAAAAACAATTTAAAATAAAAGTTGTTTTTTAAACTATTCATCTATTCATCAAAAAGCCCTTAAAGTGTATCACGTTTAAATTAATCTCCGTCATCACAGGAATAAAATAATAAATAATAAATAAATAATAGAAAACTTTTATTTTATTTAACAGTATTATCATTTTCACTATATTTTTGATCAAATGAATGCAGCCTTTTTGAGCATAAGAGACTTCTCATAAAAATAAAAGTTCCTATGTTGTTGAACTGAATTTGTCCAATTTGTGAAATAAGCATTCATACAGTTTTCATTAAAAAGATGTTTTAATATTTTTGTGTTTTTACGTGAATAATGACTTAAATTTCTGTCTGTTTCTCCTACAAAGCTGTCGTATAGCTTCAGAAGACTTTGAATATAGTGCACAAGTCCCATTTTTCAGAACCCTTTTTTTTTGTGTCTCTTTTGGAGCTTGACAGTTCCATTCCCCGTTCCCTTTCATTATATTGAAAAGCGTGTCCAGGGCATACTTCAAAAATTCCCTGTTGTGTTCCACGGAAGAAAGAAACAATATGAGGAAAAGGAAATAATAGTCAGAGTTTTCATTTTGAGTGAACTATAACTTTAAAAACCAAATCTAAATTTCATCTGAAGTTGGTAAATCGCACAACTCCGATGTTTACATTAGATTTTTCAGTCCACATCTGCTTGACTGTTGGCCGACAGGTCAGTACCCAGTATATTGCCAAAACAATCAAAGCGCAAATGAAAGAACGAAGGCAGGTCTGAGTTGGTCTGCTCCACAGGTGCACTATCATACGGCCAAAATCACCATGACAGCAATACAAATGGAAGGTAGTGCGAGAGAAACACAGTGGAGATTCCGTGACTGAGATGACATTGCTCCCATTTTTAACTGCATACTTGCTAAACTGGTTGTGGCTAATGTTAGACTGGGTCCTGATAGTAGCCTTTATGTATCACTCCCTGGATGACTTCCTCTTTTTACATGTATTTATAGGGCTATTTGTGAAACATGATGAAAAATTGATGACAGAAAGGCATTCAGTATTATCAGAGAAATATGCATTATGTTAAAAAGCGAAAACATGCACAGAAATGTGTTAAATATAGGGGTGTGTGCAGTCTTCGACGGTGCAAAATAAAAAGAATGCTTGCTCGACCTGCCAGCTGTTGACTCGCGGATTATGAAGAGAATGTGCGCTGTTCGTATAGTTCCTCTATAGTCAGTGGCGGTGCTGGGAATAGTTGTTTATCATTCTTTACATTCAACACAGCATTTATGGTACACTAAAATGGTTACAAGAACATATTAAATCAGAAGAGGATGGTTCTGTGTCAGTGTGATCTCATAAATAGCATAGGAAGTTGGAAGAAACAGTATTTCCTCATCACCTGAAGGAGGAAGTGCACATAGGAAAAACTCTTTGTTTAAATTTGGACATTTTTACTGTTTAACTAGCTGTGAGAGTAGCATCATGTACAGTAGGCAAGCGTTTGAATTCAGATAATTCTGTGTACTGTATTTGTAGAACTATAGTACTTATATTTCTGATGATATTGTAAGGAAAGAGCGTAGATTTATGTTTGCCATCAGGATAAGTTTACCCAAAAAATTGGGTGTCCTCATTTATTGGTCCAAACATAGATGACATTCTTTCTTCTATAACTCAAAAGGAAAACCATAATGCACTTTCTGTGCTGTAAATGTCAATATGAAAAGCTAAAAAAATCATATTAGGTAAATACCAATCATAATAGGATCAATGATATATTTGCAGGATATTTAGGAGCATTTTTCATTTATTTTTGAATGTGTTTTTTCTTTTAACCACTGATAATCATGCTGCAAATACTACAACTGAATTACATTTTTACTGTGTTTTCTAACACTCATAGCTGTTGCCTATAAAATCAACATCAAATATAAAAGTACAGTAAATATACTCAACCATTTCGTCAAGCATCATAACAGTCATCAACATTGATGATAATAAGAAATGTTACTTGACCAAATCAGCAGATCAGATTTCATGTAAGGATCAGAAAAATAATATATCAGAATAATATATTTCACAAGTTACTGTTTTACTAGTGGTCTTGATGAGCATAAGCTTTGAAATCAGCTGCCTTTTTTTGTCAAAAGCTGCTTTATATTAGCAATAAATACACTAGCACTCTCTAAGGTCACTAAAGGATCTGAAGAGGCACTGTTAAACTCAGCACTAGAAATAATGTATTGCCAAAAATAGAATGAAATATGTTACATTGGATAACAGAAGAAGGAGGAATTCACTACATGGGCATTTTTGTCACTTTCAGTGGCAAAACTGTCGTTACACATCAGCATACCAGAAGGTTTGGAATGTAGCACATGAGTCATACAGTATAGAGTACTTTCGTGTTACTTTATATTCTGCCTAGCATTTCCTTTTCTGTTCCACAGAAGAAAAAAAGTCATATGAGCTTGAAAATACATGAGGGTGAGAAAATGATGACAGAATTGGACTGAACTATCCGTTTAATATGCTCAGCTCTCAAGATTTATAAACACTTGTCAAATAGATGTGCGCTGTGTTTGTGTGTATAAGTGTCTGTGTGTGTGTGCAAAAGTATTATTCATTTAGGATTAGCAGCCAGCTCTCATCAGCCTATGAAATAATCCCAAAAGAAAAAAATGAGTCCCATAGACGTTAGTGGCTAATCAGTGCAGAGGTACACTGCACTCATGCCATCAAACTCTTTTTTGCAGGATATACACTACCATTCAAAAAGTAAAGATACACATCGAAAATTTTCTTGTTCTTTTAGGGGTTTTTATTATTCTTCAGCAATAGCTCTTTAAGTTGTTCCAAAGTGACAGTAAAGATGTATCATTTTCCAAAAATGTTTATTTTTCAAATAAATGCTCTGTTCCTCAAAGAATCCTGAAAAGAAAATTCCACAAGGCATTACAATTTATCATTACCATTTATCATACTGGCTGTTTATTAGTACTCATAAAGCACATATTCTGCATGAGCTGTATTCTACATTTCTAATCATAACCAATATCTGAACCAAATCAGCACCAAATTATATTAGAATGATTTCTGAAGGATCATGTGACACTGATAATGATAATGAGTGCTGAGAATTCAGCTTTGCCATCACGGGACTAAATTATATTTGAAAATATTGAAATATAATTATTGAATTGTAATAAAACACTTTTTAACTACATTTTTGTTAAAGCAATATCTTATGAAAACATTTTGAACAGTACTGTATATGACCATTAATTGGTTTCCTGTTCAGTATTTGTGGTGTTATAACTGTTCGTGTGTTTCTCAGAGAGGACAGAAATCAATATTTGTCTGTTACTTTGTTATTATTTGAGATCAAAAACACAATATGAATGTGCAAGTCTGTGTCTGAAAGTGGCTCAGTGTTCAGTCCTAAGTTTGAATGGATCTTAAACTCTTGTGCGCTTGTGGCAGTGGAGATTGCCGTTGTTGTGGTGACCATATGGCTTAGGCTTTGTCTCCAGATGGTGGTAATAGAGGATGAGGTCAGACAGTCGGAGCAGTGCACATGTACCTTTTTTTTTTTTTTTGGTGTGTGTGTGTGTGTGAGAACTCCAGACAGCCACACCCAAACAAATCCATAAGCACAACTGTTGAGAGACGAGGTGGAAGTACATGGGACAGATGCAGAACTAGACAAACACCCTACATCCGAAATTCACAGGAGGTGATAACATTAGGTCTCTTTCACACTGGCGAGTGGAGCATGTTCATTTCAGTGTCCGTTATTAACAATACACAGTCCTCACACTCATAAAAAAGAACAATGCAGAATCGTCAGTACATGTAAAGGTTTGTGTGTTCAGTCAGTTTTTGTTGTCCATAGAATTGCTGTACTTAGCAGAAAAAGGTCTTGAAAATGCACTCTAAGCTTATTTAGGAAGCAGCTATTCATCCACTCTACAACAAGCGCTTGAAAATGTATTTAGAGCTGTGAAAGAGCTAAAAAATCAACTTGTAGGTTTTCTTTTTAGCACAAACGGAAAGGGATGCTTCTCGGTCACTACTAGGCCGTGAAGGTAATAAGATCCAGACAGAGATCCACGTGAACACACCTGTGATGTGGCAGTGTCACCTACCTTCCTCTAACAGCATCAGGTGTCTGCTCCTCTCTGCTCTCCAGCTGCCGCCCTGTTTTATTCAACTTGACAAGCTTGTCCACCTGTGCTTTATACCTGACTGACAGAGACAACATTGTCCAGGATCCTGGCAGAGTGACAGCAATGAAGGCCAGAACACATTTTGTAGAGGTTTGGCAGTGGACTAGGGCTGTCAAATTAATCTTTCTTTCTTTCTTTCTGTCTGTCTGTCTGTCTGTCGTAAAATAAAATAACATACTACTACTACTTCTCTACTGTTAAATATTAGTTTATTATTTAATTGGCATATCAATCATTTATATATAAAATATATACCATAATTTATGTAGTAAATAAAGTGTGTGTGTGTGTGTATCAGGGGGTTCATTCAGATTTTTAAGAGTGAAATTCGATAATATGTTAATCCTAATTAATATATGAATTGAATATATTAATATTAAATCATAGAGGTCATTTAATATTAATATATTGCATTAATATATTAATTAGGATATAATGAACGATTCGATTAATTGACATATTACTTTGATTTGATTAATAATTTAATTGCTTGACAGCTGTAAATTTGCATAACGATACTAATTTGTCTCAATAGGGATAAAAGATTGAATGAATTACATGAAATTTAGCTTATATTAGTAATATTAAGTCACCTTTATTTATATAGTGCTTTATACAATACAGATTGTGTCAAAGCATCTTTACAGTGTTAAACAGGAAAATAGTGTTCTAATAATGCAAGAGGACAATAGCAAACACTCCATTTTCCAGTTCATCATTGATTCAGTCATGTCCAGCTCAGTTCAGTTCAAATACCATCTGTGCAATCAAGATGACAATATTGCCAGAAATGAAGTGTCCCCAACTAAGCAAGCTAAAGGCAACCGTGGCAAGCAACTCCACTGGTCTTGTATTAAATACATTGTCTCTTAATGCAGGGCCAGTTTCACATCAGCACCTTGTCAGACACACAGCAGCTATTCTCTGCTGGTGAGAGACACCGGCTCCACAGTCAGCATGATATATGACTCTGCTAATAACCTGCCGATGTGCTGTGTAGGGTCGCAGTCAATAAGCTGTCCAGCCTTGCCATAACACTACATTATTAGGTGTTAACGCTGGGTAAATAAGCTCTCCTATACTAGCATAACACACTGCCCGGAGGTTGTTTCAGTAAGTCAATAAGCTATCCTGTTCTACAATAATAAACTTCGCCAAAGAACCGAAGAGGAAATAATGATTCTGATAGTGGTTTGAGAAGAACTGAGGTTTTGTTGAACAGTTCGTGTACCTTAGTGTTGTTTTCTGTACTAGTCATGAATGTCCTATTGACACTACTGTAGGGTTGTGCCGATAGACTAAATCATGTATGAACAATAGTCAGGGATATCGCCTGTGGCTGATGATAGCAAGAGTATTGTTGTTAGTAATACTAGCCTAATAAATATAATATCTAATCAATATTATATTTCTTTTTCCACATTTTTACAGTGTTGTGTGTTATAACCAGTCATGATGAGAAGGATAGGAGTTCCCATTGCGATCTTTGTAATGTCTCGTTCCCGCTTCAGTGTGTGTGCTTGCTGACTGTATTTTGCTCTAGTGTCCAACCTGGTCTCATAAAAATATGTACCTCTGTGCACTTTTTGTGCAAAACTTACTGCACGTTTCGCTACAGTTTTAAAGAGAACTGTCCACTGAGTGGCACTTAAACACAGGTTCAATAAGTGAACCCTGGCACTTTTTATTCCGTTGATATAGGTATGTATTGCTGTGTTTTTATAACATTGCTTCAAGTGTGTGTTGTGATGGTTTAGAATTCAAATTTCTGGGGACTATCGTTAAGGCTAATGCTCTATCATGTTGGAAATATGCCGTACACCAAATCCAACCCTAAACCTACCCGATAGTGTTAACAAATACAAAACTGATATAAAAATGTTGATGCAGCTCTGCCATTTCAACTACCTTTTATGCAGAATCAAAATGGATCTCCTTACTTCTCAAGTACATCTCTGTACTCCGTGAGCTACCGAACAAACCTGCATTCTATAAAAACAGATAGATATGAAGCTGGATATGTGTGATGCTAATGTTCAAAAGCATCAGTTTTCAAAATTCCCAGCATATTGATATTGTTTTAAAATCATAACATGATATTCAAGTATTCAAGACTTCAAGTATTTGTGCGAAAATTACGCTTTATTTATCGAACTTTTATATGAAAAAGGTTAAATAAAAGGTTTTACTGCCTCTAGTGTTCATTTCTTTTAGAAACTGCAGTGATATGTATTTATTGGTACGTATTTTGTGTCTCACTTAAAAAGTGCACCCAGGTACGTATGTGATTATAATGGAAGTGTTTTTGAAACTCGCAATATACTGATTTCAGTGACGATGTTCTTTCATCTCAATATAGTGAATATAGACACAAAACATAAAATAGATTTTAAAATGATGAACCTATGATATGTTACTTTACTAGGACACCTGTGTGAAATTCAGGCATAAAGTGTATCTATATCGTAAGCATCTCATCGACAGACACAGATGTTTCAGTGTACGCTGTGCCTGAGGAAGTCTCTAAAATCTCTCTGTATCTTTGTAATCCAGAGAGCAATGTTCACAAAGCTCTGCTCAGTCTGTGCCTGTAGGCCTCAGACACCTGGCGAGAGTTTTGATGTTTTTATTGTATTTTTCAGGAGTCAGCGCTTGCGAAAAACTTTCGCTGCAGTCTGGTGTTTGGTTTCTGGTTTCTGTCTGCACTTTTCTATCCACTATGGTTTAGACGTGAGGTTTATTCTAAATAAGACAAATGCTCTTTTTTCTGGTGTTGCATGAGAAAAAAGCTGAGGGAGATGTCTTTGTCTCCTGTCTGAACTGCACATGGTTATTGGTAATATTAGCTGCTTTCTCACTCAGACTAGTATAATGCGATAAATGGTTCAGTAATGCTGTTATACTCGTCCGAGTCAGAGATGAAAATGCATCACAATCTGAACCCAACTAGAACTATACATACAGTATCGCAGTAATGCGAGGTTGCTGTGGATACAGGTTGGTGTTAAGTGGGGTCATTTGATTACTCATATTGTGGTTATATTACTTTTAGGTGATAAGGTTGTTTGAGAGGGTTACTGAGTGGAGGAAGTGGGTTTTCAGTCTTGATATACAGACGTCAAAGCTGCAGACAAAAAAAAAAAAATGGCTAGGGAGGGCTGCTAAAATAAAACATTTAAGATTTTAGCTGACAAAATAACAGGTTATTGTTCAGAAGTGGGGTCATTTCATTTGGACTAAACCGATATAAATGGACTAAATATATATTACACTTTAAACAATGAACAATAAATATCAATTATATTTATTTTATTTCTATTTCAAAATATATCATATTAAATTTGATATATATTTTATATTTTTTTAGATATAATTTTGAGATTATATTTTGTTATTCTATTATTTTACTCTATTATATTTTTGTGAAATATGTGAATGTTTTTTTTTTATATGCATGTATTACAGTGCAATGTAAACAATGTGAAAATTCAATGCAAACATGCATTTCTAATTATAATTCATTGTTCTAGGTTGATTCTGAATTGAGTAAAAATGGTTTGCAGTTCAGTGAAGGAGTTTTAAACTATATTTACTAACTGAGCGAGTCTGATTCAGGCAGCCATAAAAGTTTGAGACTCTTAGTAATCTTTTTGACTCATTAATCAGAGCTGGTTCTTAAGAGTCACTTGTTAGTGAATCAACATCACAGCTCTCAATGTGTTAATAACAAACAGCAGCACACAAGCTGATGACAGATGCACACAAACTGCATATGAACACACAAGCTTGTACAGTCTAGAATATAGACTTTTATTTATTTATTTTTTGTATTTATGAACATTTTAGTCACAGTCAAAAGCCCTGGACATTTGTGTGTGGGAGAGAGATTGCTAAGGGGATGGTGTCTCTTAATCATCCTTGAGAGCTCAATGCATTAGCTTCTGATCTCTAAGCAATACATCACGTCATTTCACTAATTAGTAATGTTTATGAGAGATATAATTCCCGGACCTCATGTACACGCACCACCCACAGAAATTAGCACTTTTAGCTGTACGTCTTAACACAGGATGATCATTTTGGGGGCAGGGTTGAGAGTTGGTATTAACCGGGAGGGTTGTTGGACCTGCTGTAAAGCCTAAGGCCAGCCCATTATGCCCATCTCTGACCCGCCTGTCTGCCAGGATCCCACTCTGCCTCCCACTCACCCTCCTTGGGCACCCCGTCTCGCTCTCCAGCCCGTGAGCAGGTTTAATAACAGAGGCTGTCCTGATCTCTGTGGGGGTCCAGACACTAGACTAATGTAGTGAGACAGGGAGAGGGGTGCTGTGCGTTGCATACAATATAAGCTACGTTCAGTCTTTATATGCACACCCACACATAGACAGTCACGTGCGTTAGACGATACCGTCTGCGTTCAGGATAAATATTTACACATTTATGCAGATTAAATATGAGGTCATACAAACACAGACAATGGTTGGTGCATCTCTATTGTTTTTGCGTTCTGTTGTGTATCTTCTTCTGCTCAACATATCCCTCCATATGAGCACAGGGGTCGGAGTTCACCGCCCATCACCCCATCCACATGCGGGCCACTGGGGCCTGATGGTGATTAATTAGATGTGAGATGGTAATCTACTGTTTGTGGATCTTAAGACAAACCTGGGCCTGTAGTCAAACTACTAATTAATATAATCCCCATCATGTGATCTCCTCTTGAGGTGCATGCTGGGCCTTTTCTGGATGGCACAGATGGTTTAAAATTCTATTGAACCAAGAAAC
>JAUMHE010000024.1:1916269-1936674 GCA_032359235.1 Enteromius mattozi
GTGATCTCCTCTTGAGGTGCATGCTGGGCCTTTTCTGGATGGCACAGATGGTTTAAAATTCTATTGAACCAAGAAACGCATTTTCAGATGTTAGGGATTTGTAAGATATGCATGATGTTCTACCAAGATTTGCTTTGCTATTAAGCTAACGTTTGTAGACAGTTTTTGGGATGGATTATGTGGTTTGTTTAGGAGAGGTTGAGTGGTAAAAAGGTACTGGAAGGGACTTAAGCCATAGTGTGGGACAAGAATATCATTAGCTAGGTTTCCATTCACTAGTGTTGTTATTCTTAACTGAAACTAAAACAAAAGCTACTGAAAATCATTTTTGTTAGTTTTTAAAATATAAATATAACATGAAAAACCTAAAAAAAAAAAAAAAAATGTACACAATTAATGAACTGAAATAAAATGTTATAGTTGAAGTACTACAGTTACTAAAACATACAAAATAAAAGTTAGATAAAAGATAACATAAGCTGTAAAAAAAAGTAAAAACTGTAAAATGTAAAAACTAATTTAAAATCAAAAGCAAATAAATAAATACATAAGGTTTACTCTCGCTCACTTAAAGTGGATACAATTTATTTCAAGGAGACTTTAGTGCATGCATTTGTCTGTAAGCTATAAATCTCGCATAATTGTTTTACGTATTTTACTTTTAATTATTTATTTATTGTTCTTTTATAAAAAGTTAGTTTCATTTCTGAAACCTAACCACTGCCTTATTCACAGATGTTATTTGTGATAATTTTTTTCAAATTAATTGAATTTGCAATTTACACACATACAGGTTCACCAGTGAGCTCTTTTGACTCGGACCAGTAAATAACCACCTAGCAGCTGTGTAGCAAACTTAGTATAACCGTATAACAATGCCCTAGCTGGAAACTACTCAGGAAACCCCAAAATCCTGAAAATGTAAAAATCAATGTTTATCACTGAACTATAGAGCTAGATGTGCATGCTGCAGAAAACGCACACAGTTTGATGTTAGTCAGCTGACTGAAGGGAAGGTGTTGATGACTTCTTGCTATTTCCGCTCCCAGAAGGCTGTGCTCTCATAATCACAAAAAGACCTCTCCGCAAAGACCCACGCACAAAACCCTTGCCGCAGTTTAAAAATAACCAAAAACATTCTCCCTGCTGACGCATGTTACCTCCCACCAGATTCCTGTCAGGAGGGCTCTGTGTTCTCCGTTACCTGCTCATTGGCTAAAGCAAGTCTTGCTTTTTCCTTTTTCTAAGCAGACATATCAGCTTTGTTTGGACCTTCTGAACAGTGAATATAATGTGCTGTGAGAGAGGCTTTGATTAATCTGCCTTTTAATCTGATTCCGTCTCATGACCCTTGACCTATTGCGAATGCCTTGTACAGATTTATTACAATCCTTGTTTGTTCATCCATCCATCCCTGCCTCTCGGTTTTATTATGATCGGGTCTCTTCTGTTTTTTTGCCAGCCTTATTGCTCCATATAAACATTCAGCAGTCAATGTCATATTGAATTCTTTCAGAGAACGTTGAAAATAATAAATCTAAGTTTGCTTTATGGTGATCCATTTGTTAAATGAGGTCATGGTGATGTGATACTGGTAGGACAGATGGTGAATCACACAGCGAGGTGCTTTGTATCTCCTTGAATTCATTTTTAGTAACAGTGAACAGTGTTTTATGCCAGTGATAAACCTGCACTGGTGTATACAGAAGATCATTCTAAATTTAGTGGACAAATTTTGGAGTTGTGAGGTGGAGAGTCTTTCTTCTATTAGGCCAGCCGACAGGAGGAATTGGATGGAAGGAGATGAAAGAACCACGTCTTAGTTTTGTTCAGCTGAATCTTAAGGACACCTTAAATGTTGTCTGGGAGGCATCTCTATATTCAATGTTCTATATAAATTTCAGTGTAAATATTCAACATGTTACACACACAACAACCCCCCCCCCCCCTCATATATAAATAACTAGTTTCTCTGTCTGTCTCTCTCCTCAGATGTAGATGACTCCGTGCCCTTCCCAACAGGCTCTCTTCAGAGAAGGAAAAAAGGCCTAGCTGGTCTACATCAACCAAAGCAGAAGTCCAAACCAGCTCTGCTCATCGGCCTTCCGCAGGATTTCCGGCAGATCTCTTCTATCATAGACGTGGACATCTTACCCGAGACGCATCTCCGTGTCCGTCTGCACAAGCACGGCACCAACAAACCCCTCGGCTTTTACATCCGAGACGGCGTCAGCGTCCGCGTCACTCCCCAAGGTGTAGAGAAAGTTCCCGGCGTCTTCATCTCCCGCCTCGTAAAAGGCGGTCTAGCAGAGAGCACGGGATTGCTGGGAGTCAACGACGAGATACTTGAGGTGAACGGTATCGATGTGGCAGGGAAATCACTGGACCAGGTCACCGACATGATGGTGGCTAACAGCCACAACCTCATCGTGACGGTGAAACCCGCCAATCAGCGAAACAGCACGATGCACCGTGCGAGTAAAATGTCTGCTGGCAACAGTTCGGCGGGCTCGGGAGGCTCCGCCCTCTCACATGACTCCGCCCCCAGCCCCGCCTCACAGAATGCCAGCCAATACAGCAACAGCAACAGTGTGGCTGAGGGCGACAGTGATGATGATACTGACCTCATCCTCGAGAACGACAATCTGTCGACGTACATGCCACACCGGATGACTAATGGCAACGGCAGCCATGCCAACGCCCTGTCGTCGGCTGCATTTGCACACAGGCCCCTCCCACAAAGTGTTTCCTTGCCCAGTAGCAGCTCTTTAAGCTCCCTGACCACACCCACACACAACGGCAGCCCCACCAAGACGAGCAGTAGCCAAGAAAGCATGAGAGAGGATGGCAATTTTATTACGTTGTGAGCTCTACAGTAGGTTTTTATGCACATTTATAAGAAAATGAAGGAACTATTATATCATCAGCTATTATTTCTCAGCCATTACTATCACTGACAACGACCTTTTCACAATCTTCCCTAATGAATGAGGACCCTCGGCCGCATGGGTTGCACAATCTAGCCCGTGTGTGAGGGGAATGTGGCTGTCACTATATGGAAGTGCCTTATGGCTCTCCACTCCTCTCGCCTTAGTTGTTTTTTTCTTCTTTTGGGACGAAGCAACCATATTCATCTCTGTTAACTCAGAAGTGTGCTAGCTACTACTACTAACACTTGCACCTCAGAGGACGTGAGAGACAAACGAATCACCTCTGGGGAAATGATGCGTGTCTTGTTTTGGATTCACTCTCTCTTTTTATGATGCCTCTCGCATTGATGATGATGGTAATGATGATGGAAGATGATGATGAGGAGGTGGAGGAAAATATAAGACTGTTAAACCAGATCTGATCAGTGTTGATTATGCTTGTTTGCTCATCTCATCTCATTCTGATGCTGATCGTAGTTTCTCAAACTCAAAATGTCTACCAAATGTGCTCTACGTGATGATTTTCAAGTGTTATTTCTAATCAAGTCATCGATTCAAAGCATTTATTTCATCACTTTTTTAATGTCTTGAGATAGGAAGTGTAGCGTTAGGATCATTCCCAATATTTTTATTCTATTCTGTCACTCTATTGTTTGTATAAAAGCCATTTTAATTTCCAAGTTGGCTAAATTTTCACATTCATTATCTCTGGTGTCAAAAAAATAAAAATAGCAAGGAAGTGGAAACCTCTTTTTGGGTTCCTCTTGTGTTTAATGTTGCATTAAAGGTTTATTCGCCCAAAAATACAACTTTTTCTAAATTTACTCACCCTCATGTTATTCCAAACCTGTTTGACTTTTTGTCTTCTGTGAAACACAAAAGAAGATGTTTTGAAGATTTTTGGTAACCTTATAGTTTGGTTACTTTCAAAAAACAGATACTTTTCTCAAAATGTCATCTTTTATGTTCCACAGAGGAAAAAGAAAGTTAAACAGGTTTGGAACAACATGAGGGAAGTTGATAAAATGGTTTGAATTTTGCGTTTTATTGTTTAAAAAACATTCTGGCACAGGTTCTTTCTTGTTGAAGGATGTCAACCCCTTTTTCCCTCTTTGTTTTTAGTTTTTCTCCCCCTCTGGAAAAATAGGAATCTATATACTTAACTGGCACCAGTGCGGCGTGACTTCAGAAAGACTTGACCTCTCATTGACTCAGTCTGTCCATTCTCCTGTGTGCTCGGTTTTTCTGTAAAGAGCAAAAAAAAGGAAATTCCTTTCATGTTTGGAAAGGCCAGAAATCTGCACATAGGGACCTTTTTCACACAGTCCACTCCTGATGGCCAAAGCTGTGAGGCTTTCTTAGCCATGGTGAGTGTGTGCATGTGTGTGTTCGCTCTTATTTTTAAAGTATAGTCTTACAGAAACGGCACTGAGGTGGACACTGTCAGTCCTGGAGGCAAATATTGCTTTCTCTAATGTCCAACAGACCCGAGCGCTGTTTTCAGGCAACGAGATCCCAGGTGAACGCTTGTTTAGACTGTGGAGATACCGGCCTCGGGACGTCCTGCGCTTCAAAGGCTGTCTATCATGATGATCATGTCATGATGGAGAAAGGATGGTGAAATGCATTAAAAATCTCAGCGCTTTTTCCAGCTGTACTGATGAGCTAATTCATTTTTGTGAAATTTTGGGAAAATGTTACTAATATATGTGACCCTGGAGCACAAAATCAGTCATAAGTAGCACAGGTATATTTGTAGCAATAGCCAACAATACATAGTATGGGTCAAAATGATCAATTTTTCCAAAAATCATAAGTAAAGATCATGTTCTGTTAAGATATTTTGTAAATATATCTAAACTTAATTTTTGATTAGTAAAATGCATTGCTAAGAACTTCATTTGGACAAATTTAACAGCAGTTTTCTCAGTGTTTAGTTTTTTTGCACTCTCAGATTCCAGATTTTCTATCTCAGGCAAATACTGTCCTATTCTAACAAACCATACATCATTGGAAATCTTATTTATTCACCATTCAGACAATGTATAAATCTCAATTTCCAAAATTCAACCCTTTTGGCTTGTTTTGTGGTCCAGGGTCACATATTTATTTATTTTGAATCATTCCAAATGTTTTGAAGTACATCTTTTGAGTTTTATATTTTCAGTTAGAAACAGGTGCCAGCAAAAATAATCAGGAAGCCAGTCTTTCTGTGTTATAAATGATGGGCGTGATTCATGAAGGTGTAGTCTCATCTGCTCACAGCATTATCTGGTTTAACTCGATCAGCGAAACAAACGAGGTGTTACTTCGCCACAAAACTGACATTACTCAAGGTAGCCTTGAGTCTGAAAGAGAATGTAGTTTATTTGAACAGATCTAGACGTAACATCTGCACAACTGACACTCAGTGACTCATTGCCTCGGGTTTTCACAGCAGACAACGAGGACAACTGAAACCAGAGAGTGATTTGAAAGTATAGCAAGAGACATCTGGAGAAGCGTGAACTGTCACTATGTTTTGTTATCTATATTTAAATGAATAGGTTTTATTGGCATACTCTAGATGAAGAGAGTGCTGGATCCTAAAGAGAAAGTGATGGCATGTAAACAGCACACAATCGGAGCACCGATAACACCACATGAGCATTATTTTTTCGTGTATGTCAATGTATATGTATAAATATGGAAATATGAAATGACGGACACTTTTGTACACTAGGAGCCCTTTTTATAAAAAAAAGCATTTATATATGTGTAAAATATGGAAAGTATTTTTCTTATTCTTGTACTTTTGTATGTATGTTAGAATTCTGGAGAGGAGGTTTCTATTTCTTTTTGAGTATCACAAACAAAACGAAAATCTTTTAGACTCTTGTGTTTTGATTATAATCAGATGGGTCAAGGTGTACAATACTGTGAATGTTATAAGCTGATTATAAAATGTTCTATTAAGATAATAAAAGTATTTAAAATGTATCTAGGTTATGTATTTTCTTGTTTAAATTAATTATATTTTATTGTTTTTAAATTTTGCAACGATTAGTATGATTCATATCATGTTCAAATTGTTTTTGAATGTTGATAGAATTTATTTTTTGGGTCCTGTGATTTATGTTGTTTATAATTTCAGAGAAAATATGAAAAATAACAAGATGTAGAAGCTGGGTGCACTTCACCCACAGTACAAATAAAATTGAGCATTATTGCATTACATATGAAGGACACATTAGATTTGCGATACCTTATCTCAGATTGCAGGAAATCAACGTGATGTAATCGCTCCGACCAGAGCAATTGTGATTCTCCACCTTTGTGACCCCTTACACAGTCTTACGATTTTTTCCCCCCTCTTGCATATCTATTAAAATCATAACAACATTGCTTTTTCTAAAACAGAAATTAGGACTGTTAGTAGCTACATTAAAATAATCAGAATTAATTCAGCATGCTAAATTTGCTCCTTTTTAAAGGAAAGAAAATAAAAGGAATATGTACCAAAGCTGTTTTTGTGATTCCACATGCTCAACTGGATATTTCTTCAAAACCTAATTTTGTCACTCATCTAGCCTATAATATAATAAACACATCAGCAAAAACCCCCAATTAACCAATACATATGTTCAGAGCCACTGATCAATTGTCTGTTTTGTTTTTTCAAAGATAAGTTCGTGATAAGTACAAAATAAATTATGTAGATATTCAAAGTAATTTAAATAATACATATATTAAAAACACATTGAAGGAGGTTTACTGAGGCCCTCTAGTGGCCCTCTGTCATCGGTTGATGTGTGAAATAGAGGGAATTGGCGCCATCTGCTGTCTAATGCTGGTAGTGGCGATTTAAATCTGTTTCTATAGTTACGGCTCTCACGATTCTCACCTGCAAAATTCAAACAGTTCATTTGTAAATTGATACAGCATAATGAACAGGCACAGAAACATTAAGAAAGTCCCATCAATTCAAGCAAAATGCTCAACGGTGGAATTTTCGAAAAGACAGGTTATGCTGGTTATCACTGATGATCCGGGTAACCGATTAACTGATCCTCTCAGGTGTGAAAGCGTGAACGCGCTCAGGTGTAGATTAAGTTCGGTTATATCCTTAAGGCCATGCTTTTGGAATTTTTTTAATGACCTACATCTAGAGATGTAAATGTAATATGACTGTAAAGGTCAAGTCAGCAATACAACTTCCCTATGACATGTTTAAGGACGACCAGGCTTCAAGTAATAATAAAAAATATATAATTAAATAAAAAAAAGTATTTCTGTACTACTTTACCTGATTTAATATCACTTGGCCCAGTGGGCGATGGCGGATCTGTGGTGGTCAACAGTGAGATTTATGGCTTGATGTGACATTAAAAGAGCTTAATTACACATTTAAGAAGATGGCGAGCTATAGTCTTATAATTATTTATAAACACTGTGATGATTTTACAGAAGGGCCAGAGGTGAAGTCCATGTATTTCAACATGCAAGCATCTCAAGAAAAGCAGCCCATCTTCAAGAAGGGGTCAGGAGAAAGCCGGAAGGTGCAGGATCATCCAGGTACATCCTCTGAGAAAGACTAATGACCTGCTGCATGTGATGAATAATTAACCTTTCACTCCCTCATCAAGCCACCTGTGCAGAAATTCTCTTATTTTCTCTGGCTATATACATTACTTTCAATATACAGTTTGTAGAATACATATTTCAACATTTCAAACATCCGATCTGCTAAATGAATTCATGCAAATGTGGGTGTAATAAGGCACATATCTCAAAGTTGACAGGAATAAACACATTCAACGCACGGAAACATTTCACAATCGATCAAAATGTAGGAACATTGTATGTATATATGCAAAAAATGCAGTTACTGCAAAGATGCAGGAACAATATATTAATTTCCATACGAAGAAACAAGGAAAACAAAATAATACAAAATGGACACAATTTGCTCATGGATGTGTATTTTAATAAAAATAATTCTGTCAAAATTAAATGAGTACAATATTTCTTTATCATGTTTCCAGTACATAGGTATGTCTCTTTTTTTTCTTTTTTAAATCGTTTTTCTTTTTTATGTCGTTTTAAAGGTTTTTAAAGGTTCATGCTAAGTAGAGGGTAACTCATTTCACAATTGCTAAAAGAAAACTCAAATAAAATTAAAATCATAATAGAAGTAAATTGTGCACAGCTTGCTGTACTCCATTCCATTCATCCTGCTCCATTGTCTCGTGAGGCAGGAACGTCATCACTTGACTAAGATGATCTCGACAGAGATTTTGGCTACTTTCTTCCCTTCCATATATGTACGTAGGTCCCTATTTAAAGCCAATAAGAACTTCTATGATGGATTACTTTAAAAAGACAATATTCATTATAGGTGGTTAGATTATGATGAGTTCCAAAACATATTTGTCATTAAAAAGCCGCCCCATGACGAAAGATCTACAGCGTACAGGTCAGTAGAAGTATGAGCGCTTCTATATAAACTGCCATTTTGTAACTCAAACATAAGTAAAAAAGTTACACAAGATGTCCCCATGCAACAATATACCACCATTTAACAACCAAATTGACCCATTTAGCGGAGTAAAACAGTAAAACAAGATTGTTTGGGATCAGGAAGTGTAAAATCCCCGCCCCACACAATCAGACTGACACATAAACACTGATAAAAACAAATGGCGGGGCTCCAAACAATGTAGTCTGGGATTTTACTCTGCCTTTGCGCCTATATTCATTATGTAACTCCAGAGTTGGAAAGGCCAAGTTTATTTTAGCTATTGAGGAGCATGTGCAACCGTCCAGTGACTTCTGCTAGGTCAACCTGCACTACGCATATCTTGTTTAAACGCCTGTCATGATACAACAAGCTAGACAGCACTGTCCTAAGAGTAAATGAGGTATAAATGAACAAAAGCAGGTGTAGATACGGGAATGTAACAATCTCATGATGGCCAGCAGCAAAAAATGTGGGAAATAAAATCGGCTAAGCTACATTCAACACCACAGCGGCGTGCTGGCAAGTATAATGCTGGGTTGACACGGGATCGATTTATAGTTCTTCCTTCATGGATGACCAGATTAAAAGAAAGAAAACAGAAACACAGGCTGCTAATGGGAAATGAAAAGCGTTAAGTGCCTGAGCCAGTTAACATCACATTTACAAAGGCCGAGAAAAGGATTGCTAAAGTAGGGAAAAACCAAAACAACTGCACTGATATGAAGTCGAGGTGAAGTTCTGGAACAACAAAGATGATTGCTATTTAAGGAGATGTTCTAGGTGCTAAATAAATACATTTTTTGTTTCTGTTCATTTGCAGGAACGCTGGGTCAGTCAATTGTCTTGCAAGCTGCAAGTTCATACTCTGTCCCTCCATTACTGAACAGGAGAGGTAGACAGATACAGTAATGCATCATGTGCATTAATTGAAGTACAGTGCATCCAATGGTAAGAAACTTAAACAACAGTACTTAACAGCCAATGAAACAACCAACAACAGAAGTTGAAACGGTGTCAGTTTGTAGTTATTAATCTAACAGGAGAACTATCAACACGGTGACACTATTCACATGGGTATAAAACGCACAGACTTCGCATACGAAGTAAGTCTGTAAGCTTCAGTGGAGCTTCTCAGTATAATCAAACTACTGACCTTCATTTTCTTTTGTCAAAAACGTTGCGGTTTTATTTGGTACAGCCAGAAAAATCAGAAAACCACAAACAAGTGGAGGTTGACATTTGCATGATATCCACTGCTATAAAGATGGTAAAATAATCTAAAATAGATTTATTTTTGGGAAAAGGTCTATGGTTGAAAATATAAGTCATCTACATTGGACCCAAAGGCAAGTCTGCGTCGTCACTGTGTGTGATTGTGTCTAATGAAACTCGTGCTGGTGCCTGAGATACTAAAGTAGCTTAAAAGACGCTAGGAGCCATGCATTATTTCACCCTCTCTCACAAATAAACATTGGAAAGTCACACCTAATTCACTTACGCGCAACACCAAAGTCCATTTAATTCCTAAAGGGGCTGTTAAGGTCGACCAAATAAAAAAAATTATAGAATTGGCTTGTACATAGAAAAGGACCTGCTTAAAAACCCACAGTATGATCTGGTGAAGCGACACCTGTGTCCGCAGGCATCCTGCTCTGACGACAAAACAACATTTGTCTAAATACCTGAGCTCTGACTGAGAAAAACCAGAGTGCGTAGCTCAAATTTTCAGTAGGAACTTACCATTATGTATATTGTTGATATGGTATGCATGAAATACTATGCACTGAATTCACCCATAAAAAAAAAAAAAAGAGTTTGGGAATTTGATTTGTATCAAGATGAGCACAACAAACGGACAAAATATAAACTAAAATAAAAATGACTAGATAAACAGAATAATTAATTAGCTTTAAATAGTGTCACACAATTTGTATTTGATAATACTAAATTAAAAAGAAGCCTCTCTTCTCATGTTTCTATTCATTCTGCTCGGCTGCTTCTGGCAAACGGCAAGTGACACACCAATTCAAATGTGTGTTCTCCTCATGGCAACCAACTGGAAAGTCCTCCGCTTAGCTGTCCCGAACAATGCCTGAGGGAAATACAAATGGGTTTTGTTTTTAACATGGACAATAGCAATACTGGAATATTTAATAAATAAATGAATAAAAAAAACAGCAGAGGAAAAAGAGCACAAGTAAAACAAAAATGCAATTTCTTGCAACAAGACCTATAAATGTGTATTCAAACATGAACAAAAATGTAAAATTACAAAAAAAAAACTAGACAGTACATTTCCTGAAGACAATGTGAGTGGTGCTTGCCGTGGCAAAACTGGGCGCTCGGTTGCTAGGTTGACATGGTTGGATTCCAAGGTATAGTTCAGTGGTTGCTAGGGTGCCCAAGACAGATGCAAGGGCCTTGGCTAGGAAACCCAGGGTGGATGCTAGGGTATTGTCATATGGTTGCTAGGGCAATCTGGGTAGTTTCCAAGGTGTTGCTATGCGGTTGCTAGGGTACCCTGGGTGGTTGCTAGGATCATTGCTATGGTACCCAGGGTGGTTGCTATGGTGTTGCTATGCGGTTGCTAAGGTAATCTGGGTGGTTGTTAGGGTGTTGCTGTGGTTGCTAAGGTAACCTGGGTGGTTGCTAGGGTGTTGCTATGCAGTTGCTAGGGTAACCGGGGTGTTTGTTAGGGCCGTTGCTATGGTACCCAGTGTGGTTGCTAGGATGTTGCTATGCGTTTGCTAGGGTAACCTGGGTGGTTGTTAGGGTGTTGCTATGCGGTTGCTAGGGTACTCTGGGTGGTTGCTATGGTCACTGATGATCAAAAGAACCAAGTCCTATGTCTATACAATATTCTGCTGCAAAGATCTAGATCTTCCTAAATGGTTGCTAGGGTATATTGTTTGGTTGCTAGGAAGCATCTTGGCAGCTGCAACGATGATACACCAAAGACTGCTTGTCAGTATGAATGACATAAACAAACCCCCATGTCTCTATGACATTTAGATTTGAAGATATGCCTGGTGGGTTTGGGTTGCTAGGGTGCTCCATAATGGTTGCTAGGGCATGGTTAGGAAGAGGTTAAGTGATTCATGATTGGTTGTTTGCTCCCCCGAGTCAAACGAGCTCACCCCCATGTCTCTATGACACAGTGATCCAAAGATATCCATCTGGGCCTTTTATAACGGCAGCCTATGGGATCAGTTGCTAGGGTGCTCTAAATGGTTGCTAGGGCGTGGCTTGACAGCTTCAAAGTCATCCTGAGAGTCTGATTGGTTGACTGAGTAAAATGAGCCCACGCCCATGTCTCTATGGCATTGTGATGCAGAGTTATGTTCAATGCAACATTCCTATGCAAATTACCATAGTAGGAAAAAAAGCAGTTGTTTCATGGGCGGCCCCTCACCATAGTATGTCTATGGGGCAACTTTGGGGTGCTCTTGCCCCCCAGGGGTACAACTTATTCCCCACTGCGGGGGAAGTTCTCGCACAGCTTGATAGCCTCTTCAAATGTGGTGATTCACAAGTTTCTACGAAATTCTCACTCTGTGCTACGATGCGTCAAAGTTGACTATAATGTTGAGTCTATGGGAGTTTTCAGACGTTTTTTGCTCCTTGTACGATCATCACACCTCTCCTCAATAGGCCGCACAATTTGACGCCTGTTTCGTGGGTCTGTGACAAAAATTGCGGGACGAGTTACGCGCCGAAGTTTGTACAAAAGAAGTAAGAAGAAGTATGTGAGGCCTTTACAGGCAAGCACCACTAATAAGTATGCAAGATTGTAATAGTGATGCAAGCACCACTAACTAACTTAAGTTGTCAATTATCTTAACCTTTACACTATCAAAAACACCCAATTTGACTAGCAGAATAACAAAGTGTAGTAACCTTTAAAACAGGAGCAAAAGTCTTCATTCAAGTTACAAATAATGTAGATAAGGAACAAAAAAAAACTGGAAAAAATCTAAAGATAAAAATTAAAAGGTAAATTTGACAAAAACTAAAAGAACATGCACTAAACCGAATTATAAATGTGCAATAAAAACAAACAAAAATTAAATAAAATTTTCCTATTAAGTGTTGTGGGTCTTGTTATATACAGAATGATTTATGTTCCCATGTTGAAAACTGAAAAATGACACTGAATTAAAATTAAAATGCAAATAAAACTAAAACAAAAAAGTAAATAATAATAATTTTGACTTGAATTAAAACAAACTAAAATAATGAACTAAACTGAATTTTACAATTAAATTCCTGTCTAAAAATAAAAACACAGTATTTTTAAAAACTATAATTACCTTGGTGCTCTTGTCTGGACTGATGCTAGTGCAAAAAGTTGTCAACTCTGGCGAAGGAGCAGGAACCAGAACGAACCCTGGCCATCAGCTGCACGCACTCGGTGGCCTGACCCAGAGCCAGCATGAGTGGAGGCTGTTTGGGCAGATTCTGAGACTCTAAATGAGGAAAAAAAAAATCACAGATATGAGGCCATTAAAACCATTAAACATTTAGGAATGATAATAACAACTCGTGGCCATGTTACCAAACCATTACAAGCTCTTTTATCTGTCTCGTGTTACTGCAGCCACATGTAAATTAAAAGGCCTACATAAGCAATCATGTTCACAGAACTTAGTAGTGTGTGATCTCAGCCAGCCAAGCAGCCTTACCCAGAATAGCACTGTTGAGAGCAGAGCAGATCGCCTCTCTTTGCATGGGGTCCAACTGCTGGCCCACGGGGCAGTTCCAGGGGTCTGAGTACGCCAGCAGACTGAATGCATCCTGAACACACACACAAACAAACAAACGCATTGGCGAGTGGGCACAAAGGATGCAAGTGTACTGCTACCCACAGAGCTAATCAAGTTTCCACTTCAACTGTGTATTTGCAACAAACAAGAGGCAGAGGAGTTGAACAGATTAGTTTATATGCTCAGAATATTATTGCACGGCTAAATAGACCACTTCACAAATTATTATTATAAAACACAACAAACTGATGTGTTATGATTGCACAATATCACCATAACACCCTCCCCTCCTCTCCCTTCGCTCCTACCTGCAGCATCTTTTTGTGAGCAGCGTTTTTGCCATATTGGCGGCAGAGCTGCTCGCTGAGGGCCTGAAGCTCTCTGCCGAACTGGATCATCCTCTCTGTGGCCGCCTGGTTTCCTCCACACAGCTGTCTTGAGCTGCAGCTGTCATCTAGAGGGGCAGATAAATTGCAATGAAACAATGAAAGCAGACATGTTAACAACTTTAACTGCATAGATACTGTGGTTAACTTGCTTCAATACATTACTGCTGGGAAATCTCACCTAAATTATGTTTAATAAGTGAGTGGAACTAGTGGGAATGCAAATATTGTAATATAAAATAATACAAATGTAATATAAATGGTAAAGACATTTTTAATTGTATTTGAAAGTAGTCTCAAGCTCACCATTTCGGATCAGAAATACAGTAAAAATCAATATTGTGAAATATTACAATTGGAAAGAATTGTTTTCTATTTGAAAATGTAATTTATTCATGCTATGGATTAGTTCATGCATTGCTTCATACTTCAGTGTCAGAAAATGCTTAAGAAATCATTCTATGCTGATTTGGTCTTCAAGAAACACATTATCTATGTTGAAAATGTTATTATTTTTGTGAAAATTGTGATCATTTTTTTCACAGAAATATTTTCTAACATTATAAATGTCAATTTAATGCATCCTTGCAAAATTAAAATATTAATTTATTTTTAAAAAATTGCTGACGACACACCATTCAACAACAAAATAATATAGAATAATATTTTAATATAATACAATTTCAAAAAATCCTCCTTGTAATAGTCTCAATAATTTTGTTTTATCCATTGAAGCCACAAATCTCAGCGGCCCCCCCCCCCCAAAAAAAAATGCACACATGCCTGAAAGTATTACAATGTAAAAAAATGTACAAAAAAAAAGAAAAAGAAAAAAAAGAAGAGCACTTGGGTGCTGTAAAAAAAAACAAAAAACTACACACTCTACAAAAACGTTGCAACTACAAAAGACCAAACTCTCTCTTTGTAACCTTGGAGAAAACCATTTAATGGGCTGAATTATAGAGAAGCTCAATTTAGCCACTCTCATGGGGGAGAAGGACAGAGAAAGCAGAGAAAGAACTAGTCACTTCAGAGTGAAGAATGAACAAGGGATAAAGAGAAAAATTTCATAAAGGCATTTTCACAGCGTGTTGCTTATGACGTTGAAAGTCCTGCATATGTGGTGTACGAGCATGTACTGTACCTGCTACTCCATTACCAACACTGTTGTCATCCGCCTGCAGGATTTCCTGGTGTTTGTATGTGCCATTCATAATGCGGGTTGAGCTTTCTGTCACGCCGTTGCTGTAATGTTCTGCCTCAATCTCCATCTCACTATCACTGTCAACACACAAAAACACAGTCAACGGCAGAGCTCGTCTCTTGAGAATGTAAGTAAACAACATTTGTAAAGTAAAGCAAGTTCAATTTTATATGCTCGGCCTTGCTTGCATAGAACCACATATTTTGTTTTTCTGTCTGGCTCAAAGACAAAAAGTCAATTACTAACCCAAACAACAACACAGACCTAGTCTCCTGGTTGCTGGTGGCACTGTGGGGCTGGGACTTGGTGGAGTCAGTAGAGTTGGACTCTGAGTAATTGACGGAGGAAGGAGAGGAGGATGGAGAGGAGGAGGCAGAGCTTACGCCTGTGTATTTGTTGTGGCTCTTATTTTTGTTAGTAGGGGTGACCCCATTACTGCATGTGGGACTGTCTGCTCCTGAGTCATGAGGAGAGAAAGAAATAATGAGAACTATCTTGAGAAACAGTATGAATGAAAGGGCATCACTTCAGTTGTAGGTTACATAATCCACCCAAACTGCAGTACAGGTGAAACAAATGATCCAAGAAACCATCTGCTCCATATATCGTTTATGAATGTGTTCTCTTGAAGATGTTACTCATGATCAGACCCACACGGAATTCTTCATTTGAACAACTGTTGTTCACAAAGATCTATACATCCTTAATCCCTTTGCATTTTAGTTTCATAAATATAATAGCTCAGCTAAGAAATAAATGAATAAATGTGAATTAAATTAGATTTGTAATTAAAACTATGTATAAAGTGCAAGTGCAAATACACATCATGGTGGTATCTGTTAAACAAAATTTAATAAATTTATAAGTTGATTGTAACAATACGAAACAAAAAATATTTCTACCTACACTTTTTGGAAGAAAAAATAATATATACATATTCTGTGTGCGCCTAAACAAGACAATTTAACAAACACTGTAGACATTTATAAATATCAAGTTCATATGTGACCTCAAATTAAATAAAAAAATTAATAATAATGATAATAATAATATCGAACACATTCACTATTACCTAAGAATTTTTCCTCAATATTCTCCTAATTTTCTGCTTATTAACATGAACTAGAGCATGGACATGCAGAATAAGGCATTAATATGTGCCTAATAGGTACTAATAAATAACTAATATGCTAGCAATATGCATACTAATAAGCAACTAGTTAAAAGTGAAAATAGTTTTTTTTTTTTTTTTTTTTATAAGTGTTACCAATAACATTTAGCAAAAAATTTGCCTTGGAAGCATTACACGTTTGCACTGTAACATTATTTTCATATAAATATAATGCAAAAAAGTCTTATTACTGTAATGTGAAAAAATGGAATAAATCTTGAATTAATTTAGGTCGATAATTAAGAAAATGTATAAAGTGCTATTGGAAATACACAACATGGGATTTTTTTTGGACTTGAATTGCTGTATTCATGTAATAAATAGATGTTTTATTAATGATAATTTATTCATGATTTGTTTTTTGAGAATTTTGTTAATGAACATTTAGGAGAGAAAATTTGGTTTCATTTGGTCATGTAAATAATGTAACAATTTCATGCAATTAGTTTTCCTTGTGCAAAATACTAATATCATCAGATGAAACAAGGAATTATTATGATTCAACCAAATATATTAAATCACAAAGTGCTTAACTTTTAAGTAACACTGAAGGTGTTAGTGTGGAGTGTGTTTGTTACCTGTATTGTGCAAGTGAGCGTTGGTGGCTCCATGCCGTGGGCTCAGGTTGGGGGAGCCGGGATAGCTGTCCTGTGATTTAGGAGAGCGGACACTAAAGCACCGTACCTCACTATCTGTACCATTCACCATCTCCACAAACTGCCGACACCTAAGAAAGAGCAGCAAAAATCACTTTTATACCCATGAGATCTTGTACACAAATACACACTCACTTCAGACCTGCCAATCAATTCAAATGTCTGTCAACCAGGTTTCTGTTATCCATTATGCCTACTGACTGACACTGTCGGCTCAGCAATCCATTAAACTGTCTGCTTGTCATTCAACTGTTATCCATCACAGAAAGAGAGAGACAGAGGAGTCAGCTCTCACTGTTTCTTCCCACACATCCTGGCACAATTCCCACAGCAGCATCTGACATCTGATGACATCCAACAGCGCAATTAAATAATAGCATGCATGCACCTCTATGTAAGGCTTTATATTAAAAAATCAGTTTTATCTTTATGTCAAAACAAAATTCCAGCCAAGCAAACATAATAGCAATTGTTCCCAAAGAGAAGTTTAACATTACACAGAGGCAACAAATGCCCCATAAATGCCAGTAACATGTTGAAAACAGGGTTTATTGCTCTATAGTGCTTATACTGGTTGTCTGAATAAAGTTGGCTTGAGGACCAAAGATCAGGGATTTCACGCTTCCAATGCGTGACAAAGAATTATTAAAGGGATAGTTCACTCAAAAAAGAATTTTCTGAGGGTGTTTGCTCACATAAAAGATGTATAGAGGAATTTGTAGCAGCCATTACTACAGTCTTCAGTGTCACATGATCTATCAGAAATAACTTTGCATTATTATATTCTGCTGTAAAAGAAACATTATTAATGTTCCTGCCTTATATTTTTGAAGAAAATGATGCACTGCTTGAATGCATAGGATGTTCAAAAGAATAGCACTTATTTGAAAAATATATGTCCTAACTGCCTTTTCAGCACTCCCATCTCTGCCAGCCAAAACTAACCATTTTCCCCATTTACTCTCAACAATCTTTATTTTTTAAGTGAAAACCACTATGCAAACCTTTTCATTTTGTTAACTTCAGCTATTATTTGCATCTACTTATTTTTGTAGGTGGATCTTCTAATTGCATGCAATTTCATTGTTCCAACAAAAACCTCTCAGCAAGATAAATATTTGGACGCAGGACCTGAATACTATAAAAAACACATGCCCAATTCAACAGTCGCTGATGTATGGCTTGTATGCATTACTAAAAAACCTAAATAGTTCAAAAGGAAGGTCATTTTCAACCTTACGCAACAGTATGACTAATCATATCAGAAGCAGCTCAGTCCAAAGCAACCATGACCCTTTTTTCACCCTGTGTGTGTTTTTTTCTAAAAAGACAAGTAACAAAAATACAGCCCTATTCGTCAGAATGACCATAGGGCACTTTAGAAACCTTCATTATGTATAACACATAGTCAAAGACTGCCCTAATCTCAGGCTACATGTTTTCGGATTACATTTGCACTATGAAACTCCAAAAAGCTTTGGAAGTTCAAATACAACTGAGCTCTACTGATCCCCAGATAAGAGAACACATTTTTCACCTTGTTTCAGGATTTAAGCAATTCCTCTTGATCCATTCCAAACAAAAAGACACACATGTGGTTCTTAGAGGCTGGTAGACATACAGTACTCACTTCAACATGAAGAGTAAATTGGGGTTGTGTTCTAGGAGTCCGGGGTACAACTGCTGTGTTGCGTCAATGGCTTCTCCAACACGTCCTGCCAATACCAGCTTCTGTATTCCTGCAAGCGCAAAGAAGAAACCACAAGTGTTTTGTTTTGCTAAAGTGGTGCTAAAGTATCATACATTTTTTAATCACTCAATAGTTCTCCCTAAAGTCCACTTTCAATGTTAGTAAAGTGTTTTGAGCATTCATTATTTAGTTTTATGATCATTTTCCTAGCCTCTGACCCTTTTAAACAGGTGTTTTATTACTCTTGTGCTTTTAAAACTTCTATGTAAATACCCTCTTCACAGGTGAAATGATAAATGCCAGTTAAATGCAAGGGTTTGCTGCCAATGTAGTTTTTAAATGTTCCATTAATCTGCAACAGTGTCCTTTAAAATAGGGTGACCTATTTCCTCAATTGCATCAGATGTCCAGGTCTTGGCTTTGTGTTACTTTTGTTTGCATATTTGCTGAAAGAAATAACTGTCTGCCTATAGCCTGCAGGCATGGGTACATATTCAACAATCGTGGCATGCATGCCGTGAAAAATCAAAAGTTGAGAAAACAAAGTTTAGGGCAACCAGCTTCAGATGATTTCTGAGTTCACCCTACTTTTTGCAATAAAGGAGTTTTAAGTTTTCAAAACTAAAGCATACTTTCATTGTACATTAAGCTTGTTTACCTGAGAAGATCACAGGCAATTCGATTACTCATGATAATACCAAGTTTCCGCATTAAAGTACACTGCTATAGATTCATTGTGAGCCTTTCTTTGTGAGTAAGATTACACATAACATTTAATTTATCTCATTGTCTCGTGAAAAGCTGCTTTCAACAAGATTTATTAAATTTACTCAGTTGTGGCCAGTGCCAGATAACCAATTATAGCAACATTAAATATGCAGTGTGTTCATTACAGCTTAAATCAAAGATGCTTTACTATAACTCTAACTGAAAATTTATAAAATATTCATAACCCATCATCCAAAAAAAGCAATGGTTTTGCTTATTCCGTAAATCACTTAATTCTTCGTAACGGTTATATTTTCCTATTCTCAAACCACAAACGACATGAGAAGATCTGTTTAACTTATTCATTCTGCCACATATTCAAATCTCACATAATTATCCATTTATTCGTTTCCATTTATTTTTAGCTAAACTAGTTGACTCTGTACTCACTCTGTCTGTTTTTTATTGAGGTTTGGTCCTCTTGGATCATGGTCTCTGTGGCTCTGGCAAAGGCCATTGCTGTGGCACAATACCCATGATGCACTAGGTAGCTGGACACCATACTGCAGATATAAACATTAAAAGGATAATGAATTGAAGAAACATTATGAATCACAAATTAGACTGATTAGCAGCGTAACATGAAATAAATGCTTCTATCAATTTAAAGTGACTGGATGCTCACTTCTGCAGAACCGCCTGCCAGTCTCCTAGTCTTTCTCCGATTGGGAAGCGGGCGATCATGCTGTGGATCTTGGCCCTCCATTCACTCATGTAGTCCTCAATGTCAAACACAAAAGGCTGTTGGCCAAAATTAGCATCTACTATCTCCCCTGGAGTCTGTAGCCCTACTGTGGGGTACAGGTTAGGCTGAAATGAGAGACAGGGACAGAAGGAGAGAGCTGAGAGTCTGTTCAGAAGGTCTACAAATACTCTCTCAGTAATTCACAGCACAGGGAATCCTTTAGTTACACCTTAACTGGCAAGGCTTTAACTGAAGCTCAATACAGAAGCAGAAATCCTCATTGAGCACATGAATAGCTTACCACACGTTATCAATCCACCGTTAAAGTATTCATTTAGCAGACTCAGAGTGACTTACAAATGAGGAATGCTACAATACAAGTGATTCATCCTAGGGGGAGTGTAATATGAGATCGGCTGCAATACAAAGATCCAAAGTTGGGCAGAAAATACAAGCTAGCAAAGACATACAGGTCTGATGGAGGCCTTGACATGTAAAAAGTTACATGATGAGGAGACAATATAAGCATAAAGTTAAAAACATAAACATTAAAAAAACAACCTAAGATTACTTTTACACTTAAACAACACAATGTAACTCCAAGTCAGTCACACTTCTGTGAAATCAAACTGCCCACTTAGGAAGCAACACT
>JAUMHE010000024.1:1936774-1950862 GCA_032359235.1 Enteromius mattozi
TCGGTTTGGATTTGTCAACCCAAAACTAATCCTGTAACTCTGAGTTTGTTTAGCCACCATCATGGTACAGGCCCCTGCTCTTTCCTCATGAGGGTGGTATGGGTAAATCAGTGTTCCTCAGAGCGGCCAATGAGGATGCAGCTTTCACAGAGGGACAAGGGACTATGGTCATGTATTCTGTGCAGATAAAAGAATCTGAGTTTTTACAACACCATCTGTTCCTTAAGGCCCATTGAGTCTAAGAATGATAACTATAGATACCTGTAAGAATAATTATATTAATGTCCACACCAGGTGAATTTTGATTGGCTGTTATCAGATGAAAATTCTGGAAGTGATTCATTGTTGATATATTGTTTAAGTTATTGTCTTTGTATTGAATGGGACATTAGGTGGTCACTCAAGGAGCTTGATAATTGATTTTTTTTTTAATAATTTGTATTAATTTCTTTCATCTGCTTATAAAATGTTACAAAACCAATATTTATGTCAGATGCAGTGTTTACTGTATTCGTATACTTATTTCAAGTGCAGTAATAATCCATTAAATAAAAAAGTATTTGTGTACAAATGTATATGTAAAAATTTATAGAATAAATGGATGATTGTGAATAAGATTTTGAAAAAATTGAGAGACCTGACAGCTAAAGTGCAACTTCATATAGCCTATAGACTATTGTTTCACTGCCAGCAAAGCCAGGCTAGATTACCAAATAAAGTAGTGTAACTTCAATCTGGCCAAACTGGGAAAAAGATGGACTTAACAACTGGACCTGATGAACACCAGATTAGACCAGTGAAATCATCCTAAACAACTAACAACTGGTTGCAAACTACTACTAAACTGTATGCCGCTTGTCATGCAATCTTCCTGCCGATACCCATAATGCAACCCGCTGCATGTAAAATAAAACAGCTTTTATTAGGCTACTTAATGGGGTATTACTGAATTTATCAGCTCACACTAACGTATATGATTTTAGTGATATTTTACTGTTCAACTCGTTAAAACACGATCTGTGAGGGAAAATCACTGCGTGCACCTTTAACATGCTTGCACGTTATTATATCATCGCAATAACCAATCGGATGGAAGCTTAAAGGTATAAACGTTTTCTATTGGCTGAGCGCTTATCCCTCCCGCGTCGAGACGTGACGCAGCGCTTGATAATTGGTTACTGATTGTTGTGTTTAATTCCAGTTTCTCACGTTACAGTCTTACAGCTTACGCCATTAGCTTGTGTATAGTTCTAATATGCACTAAAGCCGAGATAAAAAAATATTTTAGACGACATATTCCGGGAATTAATCATTTCCTGCACCACCATTGTACATTCCGCACATTGTAAGTATAATATGGGGTTGTTGGTTATGTGTGGAAACTGTTATGGTCAGGCTTTGCTCAGCTAGCTGTTAGCTTGTAGCAGGAAGGTGGCGAGACCACATGTTTGTCTGTTTTAGCGAAAAACATTAACTGAAGCTTTTTTTAAAGATCAAGGGGATCGCACGTAACGAGTTTGTTTGGCATGCTGCTTTGCGCAGCATAAATGGGTTGTTTGGTTGATGGTTTAGCTAGCAAGACTGCTAGTGTTATTGTCATTAGCTTGTGTGCAATGTATTGTTAAAAGTAAGACATTAAATTAATTCAAATGTGTCCATCAGACGAAGCGCAGTGATCAGTACAGCACCAAATCAGTACATCTAAACACTGACCTCAAAGTTCTCTTCCAGCTTTATCTAATAGACATTGCTGTCAGTGTCGATGTAAAGGCTTTGTTCCAAGTGCTGTTTAAAATGCTCTTTTTATGTGTTTATATAAAAGAACATTTCCAGAAGAATATTATCGCTTCTATTTACTTTTTGTATTTTGTTAAATAACTAATGCATTTGTCTAAGAAAACAATGGCTTTTGCAGGCCTTTTTTCTAATAACAACACTGTCTGGATTAAATAACTGCTGTTCTTTTGCTCGTTTAAAGAAAAGAGTCTAGTCAACATAAGTATTTGTTTTTGGGTGAACTGTTACTTTAGCCTGTTACACAGTAACATCCTGGATTGTGTTTTTCCACAAACAGACTCAAAGTAAACACAGATTTTTGTAAAGATCACATTCTCTTTATTTTTGGCCACCTTTTAAAGTTGCGATTAAAATAGATGTAGCATTTTTCATCATATGAATCACACGTTTTACAGCATCTCATATCTGGAAGTTTTCATAGAGTTTGAGATCATAAATTTTGGCTGTTACACTCAAGTTGCAGGAAAACCTGTCATTCACATGAGATCGCACCAATAGCAACTGACAACAATTCAATCAGTTCACAATAGAGAAATTAAGTCTTGTCCTTTTTTTTTCTTACTAGAAATTCACTTTGATATAAAAGCAAGTAATATCACAACTTCTGTTTCACAGCAGCTTTAAAAGCATTTTTTTTTCTTGTTGTGTTGACACAAGGCAGTAATGATGTCTTTACAATCATTTTACAGCCTTGCACCCATTCTGTGTGTGTCTGACTAGTGAGAATGGTCTTGTCTGTAGTAAAGAACCATATGGTGTGCGTATCGGGGGCTTACGGATATCTTCCGAATGTAAAACTGAGTTGCGTAACATCTCAGGCCATCTTAGTTAAGCCCACCCCTAGGCGTTCACAGCCTGGCGTTAGCATGGAATTAAGCCTCTGGATGTGTGCCTGTGGGTGGGGGACCATGTTTTCATGAAACTGTCTCTCACGTTATTATGAGGCTGACACTTTGTGGTGAATTATAAGCATCATTCTAGATGTCTTTAATGACGGCAGTGCTTGGCCTGCATGAACTCCACAAGTTTGCGTAAAACCTGATGATCATGTTCTCCAGCATAGTTCGAGATGAGCCAAAAAGCATCTTGAGCTTCAGGATCTAAACATCTGTACAAAAAGTCCCACAATCAGCGTAAAATTTTCAGCCTAATAAATAGTCCTTGTCCTTTTGTGTGCCTACGCTGTTGTTCAAACGTCTGGGGTCAGTAAGGTCTTTTTTCATGTTTTTGAAAGTTTGCTATGCTCATCAGAGCATTTATTTGTTCGACCATACAGTTCCAATGCAAAGTAAATTTAAATATCTTTATTGTTACTGTTGATAAATTTAATACATCCTTGCTGAATAAAAGCATCAGATGACTGTTTTTCTCAACTAGCTAAGCAAAATTATTGTGTTGTCTTTTCTCTGTCTCCAGAAAGCATAAAAACGCTTTGGTCATTGAGAGGAAGCCCAACACCAGATGAACACCCCGCCCGATCTACAGTAGACTATTTTACTCTTTTCGTGAAGATGGCTCCCCTCCTCCTCCTCAGGCTGCCACACTGATCACCTCCACTGAACCACAAACGCACAATGGAGAGAAAACGCAGAAAGAAATGAAAACTCAAGCCATGTGTTATTCAGGCTTCTCTGCATTCTGGACTTAAACTATTTAAAAACTGCAAATACCCATTCACATTTGTTAGCTTTGAGGACACATGTATCTTTAAATGGGCAATGACCAGAAACGGACCGCAGGGACCATGATTTTACAGCTGAGCTTGATTGTGGCCTTTTTAGGGGGTCGACTGCCCTTGGTGGGCACAGAGAAAGACAGTGGACCATTCTCAACACCCTTTCCTTCTCCTCTAAATGCTGATCCACTGTTAAGCCCAAACTGCTCACAGCTCACACTGAAACTGGACTTTTCTACCAAAGTGGTCAAGCATGGTAAGTAATGGCATTGTTGTAAATGAATAATGTTGTCTTTATTGTGTTTGTAACAAAAGTATGATTCATTTGTCTTATAATTAGCCAGTGGTTTACAGTCTAAGTGTTTTGACTGTCAGGAGAACACCATATTCCTCGTTGACTACAACGTGTTTGGACATTGTGTTTTAGTATGCCGTTTAGTGGCGTAATTTACTTTTTAGTGTTGATAAGGGTATTTTATTACACTGAAAATCAGCTATCAACCCGTTTATGGAGTTTGAGGATTTAAAGCATCTGTTGCCTTTCATTTTGTAATTTAGGGCAGGACAAAATGTGAGTGTTTCAGGTCAAACAGCACTGGCGTAATGTACGCCACTGTGCTGCAGCTCTCTGTCCATTGATTGGGTGGATTGTGCCCTCTGCTCTGTGTTTGTGTGTGTTTGCTGGCGGCAGGCCCAGACTGTTGGCAATACATTCCTAAGACTTAATCTGAGTCCAGCGTTGTTTTCATAGGGCGCACATTTCACTAGTTTGGGTGTGGTGTGGATGTGGGTATACAAGACCAGAACGTAACACGTTATTTATAGTGGCCTGATTGCTGCTCTCTGAATGCGCCCTTTGTGCCATCCTCTAATGTTTAATTCATTTCCAATTCCCTCACCCTCAGCTATGAATTGTGGCAAGGAGATTTTACATTCCAATAGTTCCAGTTTTAATTGTTTGGCATTAAGCTACATGTAAATTAAATTTTGAACAAAGCACATTCACTACTAATCTGACTGCGTTTATTTCAATCTTCTTTCTGGTTTCCTTCAGGACATATTTTATGTTGTGCATTAAGTGGTTCCGACATAAAAAATAAATTTTTATAGTTTTATGTTCTGCAGCTATAAACGAATTGCAAAAAAACAGTTTAGTTGGGTTGAGTCTGGATTGTATTTTCTTTTGCCTCACAGGATCGAGGATGATTGCATGCTTTCCCATTCATGTCAATATCTGTCTACTTGAATTAGCTTTTTTAAATTATAAATAAATGTGCTTAAATAACTGGACATGCAAACTTAAATGTCAACAGTTATAGATGTAGTAAGTGTTTTTTGATATGACATTAGGTTTTAGAATTACAGTCATTAAAAAAAATTAAATGTGCATGGATGAATTGTTCATGTGCATTTAAGAAAATAGATGTATGCCAACTTTTTTTTTTTTCTTTTTTTTTATTATTTGCATTTGTTTCTTTCTGCTGTCCCTAAAGCAAATGAACTCTTAGGCTGCATGTACTGTTGGCTTTGTTATAAGTTGCATCAAGCACTCCATATTCAAGGCATACTGATAGTCTCTCTGTTCAGGTTTGTTGAGCAAAGAAAGCCTGGGTGTTCCTCTATACCCACCCTGTCCTACAATTTCACTCCGCAGACGTTATTTCTGTTAAAGTCTCTATTGTGGTTGTTGATGCAAGATTGAATTCATTTGAATGATGACTTGACATGTTGTTCGGTTTCTGTTTGGGCCCAGTGCCCAAGTGAAAGCCTTGCTGAAGTTGCATACCTCAGTAAATGCAAGTTCAGTTGTCCTGTGAGATTTTGCAATATCTTTTGTTCTTTCTCTTTGTCTTTTCTAGAGTACATTGTTGCATTTAATGGATACTTCACAGCCAAAGCACGCAACGATTTCATCAGCAGTGCCCTGCGAGATGTGGATGCGGTGAACTGGCGCATCGTATGGCGGGACAATCCTGCCAGCGATTACCCCAGTGACTTTGAAGTGGTAGAGATCCGGCAGGATGCCCGCAGCAGCTTGCTCACCCTGCAGGACCACCCCTACATCAAACGAGTGACGCCCCAGCGCATGGTCCTCCGCAGCCTTAAGCTGACTGACTGTAAGTAGTACTTTACTCTCATAACACTGGAACATTGAGATCATGAGTGTAGTACTGTACTATGCCTTACTGTAATGTACTAAAACATAGTATTCTTAGTACATTATATTCATGAATCAAACCTTGCAGTGTTTAGAAATGGGTCACACAGGTTACATTCAATTTGTTCCTGCCCAGCTCTCTTTGGGGTGACTGCAGGGAGGAAAGTCGTCAGCAGGGGTTGAACCAAATAGGAAGTGTTTATTTACTGCATGGGGGGCAGGAAATGGTTTTCAGAAGTGTTTGAGGTGAAAAAATGTTCTGTCTTTACACAGTGAGTTCCCCACCACTAGAATAAAATGAAATTGCACCTCCATGCAAATCTGCTGTCAGTGTTGAGACTCTGATAGAGAGATTAGTGTTTACTAGCACTGGTCCTGTATAATAACAGAAGGATTTCCTCTCTATTCATGTTTTCCTTTACCAGCATCCTAAACAAGCTACACAGCTTAATGCTTTTCCGATGTTTACTGCAAGATTTTGTGGTAACAACCAAAAACTAATTTTTCCAACTATTTATTTTGCAGTGTAAACTATTGTTCATTTTTTTAAAAAAATAGACAATAAATACTTTCTTGAAAATTTCTTGAATTTAAGAAAAAAGATGAGCACCAAATCAGCCTATTAGAATGTTTTCTGAATAATTATGTGACACTGAAGATTGGAGTAATGGCTAATAAAAATTCATCTTTTCCATCAGAAAGATGAAAGTTGTCTGAGTCAATGAATCCTGTGTTCAGTGCTGTTTGATTCTCCAGCTGGTTCTTTTGATTCATTAAAAAAACAAAAAAAAAATGTTTTTTTATTAAGTCCATTCTTTAATTGGACATTACTGGTTGTGCTCATGGAGTTTCAGATTATTATGGGCTGCACAGTTTGTCTCCCATCACATGCAATTCATTCTCACAATATAGCTAAAATGTATTTTTGCAGACAGCACCACTCTGGAATAATTCTCAAGGAGCTGCTTATCAGTCTGGCTCCACCAGTCTGCACCCACACACGCGAGCGTATCTCACTCTTCAACCACGGTCTATACATTGCACAGCTTAGAGAAAGAAACTCAACTAATAGCAGTTAATGATGTATTTTTGTTCTTATTACTGAAACCAAAGTGCCTCTAAGAATAACCCCTGGTCACAGTTTGAGAGCATATATGCAAGTAATTATCATTTAAATGATGTCGGGGTCAGCTCTACAAGAGCACTAGTGGGGGATTGAAATGTAATATAATTACAGTATAGTGCTAGTCTAGTCTGTGTAGCTTAAGGGGGAATTAATGAGCAATAATCAGCCAAAGAGGAAGACTGACATTTCAGAGCTGGTCGAAGTGGTTGGCCTGCTTAAACACCTACGATTCGTGCACTTTTTTTTTATTTAATTTTTTTTTACTTTTCACCTCTACTCTATGTAAAGGTGTCCTTATAAAGGTTTGATCACTGTTATCACTCTACTCTGTTTGAAAAAACATGTAAATATTCCTGAAAGCGTTCCTAGAAATAGTTAGAATGGGATATTCTATACCATCTTTTTCCAGCAAAGGCGTTTATAAATGTGATATTATAGCTAAAGAATCTTTGTTTTATGTTATGTTACATATTAGAGTGTATTGTTATATTAACAGGGCAGGTACATGGCTGAATTACTAAAATCCTTATTGATGCATTGTGATTTGTCTTTAAGTATTCATGATAAAAGGTTTTTTTTAAGTTCTGGGGTGATGGTGTCTACAGAGATGGCAAAAAGTGCTCTTGAGTTATGAGAAATAGATGTGTGCCCTTATAAAGTGAATATAAATAGGGAACATGGCCTGAAAGACCGATAAATCACCTGACAGTTCAAGAAAAATATTAGACATTATTTGAAGTGAGCGTTTTTAATAATCCTCCTTCTAAGGGCTGGGTGACATTATAGAGGATGGAAGAAGTGTGTCAGCCAGTAGAGGTTCTTTTATATGGCTTATAACACATATCAATGGCACAAATGAAATGAGCAAATTGGATTAAATATAATTCTCATTTCTTTGCTCTTTTAGCGGGCACTGATGGGGCATCCCCATGCAATGACACACGCTGGGTGCAGAAGTGGCAGTCGTGGCAGTCATCAAGGCCGCTCAGGAGAACCAGTCTTTCTCTAAGCTCTGGATTCTGGCATGCTACAGGAAGACACTCCAGTCGCCGTCTTCTACGGGCCATCCCCAGACATGTCGCTCAGATACTGCAAGCAGATGTGCTCTGGCAGATGGGACACACTGGTATGTGTTAAAGAATGGGCTGCTGTAATCTACTGTTCTATTACCTTTGGAGGTCAGGTTTGCATTGAACCTGTTTGTGTTTGTTTGCAGGCTCTGGGGTGAAGGTAGCAGTATTTGACACTGGGCTCAGTGAGAAGCACCCTCACTTTAAGAATGTTAAAGAAAGAACCAACTGGACCAATGAGAAAACACTGGATGATGGTAAGACATAAAACAATGTCATGAAACACATTTAATCAATCATTATTGTGTTCTGAGTGAAGTTGACAGAAACAGCCCAGATGACAAGCATTAATCATTCTTTTATCTGTGTCTGTCTGGCATTCTTTCTTCAGGGTTGGGTCATGGTACCTTTGTTGCTGGGGTTATTGCCAGCATGAGAGAGTGCCAGGGATTCGCTCCTGATTCAGAGCTTCATATCTTCAGGGTTTTTACTAATAACCAGGTAGCACACAACACTCAAATCCATGATCCTATACAATGACCTTTCAAAAAATGAATTTATACTTTTATCATACGTTCATACATTTCAATCGCATTGTAAAACTGTTTCCCTCTTCTTAGGTGTCCTACACGTCCTGGTTCTTAGATGCCTTTAACTACGCCATCCTAAAGAAGATAGATGTCTTAAATCTCAGTATAGGGGGACCAGACTTTATGGACCATCCATTTGTTGATAAGGTATGGACAAATTAAACTGACATTTATTCATTTAGCAGGTGCTATTGTCCAAAGCAAACTACGAATGAGAAACATCTCAAGCAATAAGCCAGGCAATTTTAATAAAGGTGCCATGTATTTTGGCCTGTATATCAAAGATTATGCACTCTGAAATGTAGTGCTCTAATAAAATCTTCTGTGTTTAACAAGGTTTGGGAACTCACAGCCAACAAGGTGATTATGGTATCTGCTATTGGCAATGATGGCCCACTCTATGGGTAAGAAAAATGACTGAAGGACAAATTATTATTAGATTTGGCCAATATTCCTAACATATCTATTGATATTGCTATTGATTGATTTCTTTCTTTTTTTTGTCTTCCAGAACTCTTAACAATCCAGCTGATCAGATGGATGTTATTGGTGTTGGAGGGATTGATTTTGAGGACAACATTGCAAGGTTCTCATCCCGAGGAATGACAACATGGGTGCGTTCTGTGTTTTGGTGACATCACCGCGTTTTTCCTGTGCAGCTGCCTGAAGAGGCCAGTTAGAACATGTCTGTACATTTTGATCTGAGCTAAAAAGGGCAGACTGACGCCTCCTGCTACACAAATTTGGAGATTTCTTGCCTCCCCTCACCCTTTAGGAAGGGGAATAAATTGAAGATATGCACATGCACTTAAAAAGATTCAGTTAAAACCCTCTATTGCACCTTTTGAAGTGGTTCAAAAAATTACAGCTTTGTAGATGTACAATAAAGTTGCATATAAATGAATGTCCTTGAGATATAAGTTATTAAAAAACGGATTCTCCAGTTAAAGAACTGGGTCATATTGTTGGCCATATATGACTGCTGAATTTTGACTCTATCTCCATTGAGGCATCAAATGTTAACGTGTTGCTCTCTTTCCCACTCATCACAATATCTGTCAGTCTGTCTTGTCAGCTCAGTTTAATCGTTTTGCTTTCTGTGCTGTCTGTGGATCAGGAGCTGCCAGGTGGCTATGGCAGAGTGAAGCCTGACATTGTGACGTACGGCTCTGGTGTGCGAGGCTCAGGATTGAAGGAGGGCTGTCGTTCTCTATCTGGCACCAGTGTTGCATCACCTGTAGTGGCCGGGGCTGTCACATTACTGGCCAGGTGAGACAGATTGGAAATATAAGCTATTTGTGGCAGTGTAAATGTAAGTTGTTTTTTTTTTTGTTTTTTTTTTACCAATTTCCTTGCTGAGTAGAAGAACTAATTTCTTTCAGAAATGACAAAAAAAAAAAATCTAATTGCATACTCAGCACCAACATTAGGAGTGTCTTATTTTAGGCCTATATACTTAATAAAAAACAGTTGCACTTTAGTAATGTCAGATGTGGGCGTTTTATATCCACATTAATCAGTTATTTAGATCAGGATTTCATTATTAGGTCACTGTTTGCTGCTTTATCAGGGCGCTGATAGGGATTGATAGTGGGCACACCTGTACTTTGCACATTTGTTGCTATAAACATGTCATATACACAACTGAAATGAAATAGGGTTTTGGGAACCAATTTATTTAGTTCTATGTTTTTCTGCATATGTGCCTTTTTTTTTTTTCCTTTAGTCCTTATGAGGAAAAAATAAATTAAATTGATAGTGCAACAAACAAATTAATTGACAGAATCAATCTTATCTTTCCACAGGGAATTGAATGGCATAGTTTTTCTTTTACTCTCTTAGCTTTTGCTATAAATTTTTATGTACTCTCAGACTGTGATGAGCTAACCTAATTTGTCAGCGTTTCCAATTTATACGGATTTCATTTCACCTCCTCCAGTTCCCTTTCTATCTCTTTCATATATATTGCTCTCTTTTGTATTAGTCTCTCATAGGTACTTGACCCCATCTGCCTCTTTGCATCTGAGTCACCATGTGCCAGTGTTTCTTTCAAGTCTGTTTTCCGGTCCTCAACCTGCGGTTGCACTGAAATGATACCCCATCAGCCCCCATCCATTTAACTAAACCATGTTTATTTGTCTTTCGTCTTTCCAGCACTGTGTTGAACAGAGAGTTGGTGAACCCGGCCAGTATGAAGCAGGCCCTGATCGCTTCAGCGCGCAGGCTGCCAGGCGTCAACATGTTTGAGCAAGGCCATGGCAAACTCGATTTACTCAGAGCCTACCAGATCCTTAACAGCTACAAACCACAAGCCAGGCATGTCTCTTGCATATACTCAAATGTAGTGTTCTGCTCTTTGACTAGCATTCTGCTCACGTATCATGCTCGCATTATCTTATTCATGTATGCTGAACTGATCCATTTAAAATGTAGCCGGCACCTCTATTGCATGCTCATTAAGATATATTTATGTTCCAGCCTGATTATAGAGTAGATTTGACCTGGTTCATTATCTTGCACTGGCTCCAAGTGAGGTCATACTCATCTAATGCATTTCTAATGATGTTTTTTTATTTTATTTTATTTTTTAAACTATTCTTTAGCCTGAGTCCGAGCTACATAGATCTGACTGAGTGCCCGTACATGTGGCCCTACTGCTCTCAGCCTATTTACTATGGTGGCATGCCAACGATTGTCAACGTTACCATTCTTAATGGCATGGGTGTGACTGGAAGGATTGTGGACAAGGTAGGCAATAATAAACAGACCCACTGCAATACATGTAATCTCTTATTGTATACATTACATTGTATTTTTAACTATCCATGGTCCATGTGAAGAAGCCCACTAATGTTTTAAATCCACAGCCCATCTGGCAGCCCTACCTTCCACAGAATGGGGATTATGTGGACGTAGCGGTGTCTTACTCACCTGTACTCTGGCCCTGGGCCGGATACCTGGCTGTTTCCATATCTGTGGCCAAAAAAGCTGCATCGTGGGAAGGCATCGCTCAGGGTCATGTCATGGTTACAGTGGCCTCACCAGCAGAGAATGATGTAAGTAACAGTACTGTGCCTGATATCTCAAGTAAGGTGATAATAGAAAGGGTTCTTCTGCTTGAATCATAAATTAATTTTACTGGTTAATGACCACACTTCTTTATTTGTTTATTACACTTCTAAGAGTTTCTTAGAAGGCTTTCAGACTACTTAGAAAATGTCTAAATTGCTTTTCAGTTTGGCTGTAGTGTATTTTGAGATCATGACCTGCTGTGGTCCATTTTTCATGTGCTTGTATTCAGTCAGCAATAGGTGGTGAGATGACCTCTACGGTGAAGTTACCAGTGAAGGTAAAGATTGTCCCCACTCCTCCACGTAGTAAGAGGATTCTGTGGGATCAGTACCACAACCTACGTTACCCGCCTGGCTACTTCCCTCGAGACAACCTGCGCATGAAGAACGATCCGCTTGACTGGTGAGCCCTGACCACCCCCAAATAATCCCTATTCAATCAGTTGTTAGAAAATACATTGCACTGTGAAAAATATCTATAGAGGTCAGCATTTCATAGCTTGTTTCTAAAAACCCAGTTTGTCTCTTAAGAGAGTATATTATGTTGTTTTTCTCTTTTGTTTTGAAGGAATGGTGATCACATTCACACTAACTTTAGAGACATGTATCAGCACCTTCGCAGCATGGGCTACTTTATCGAAGTCTTGGGTGCACCAATCACGTGCTTTGATGCCAGTCAGTACGGTAGGTGTTCATAGTATAGTGTTTTCTGTGTAAAGGATTCTGTCTTGAAGATGAATTAGTTTTGTGGTATAAGCAGTGATGGAAATCAACTGTCATGGGTCTCTGTGTGTTTATAGGGACCTTGCTGATGGTGGATAGTGAGGAAGAGTATTTTCCAGAGGAAATCACCAAGTTGAGGAGAGACATAGATAACGGCCTGTCTCTCATCGTCTTCAGTGACTGGTATAACACATCAGTCATGAGAAAAGTGAAGTTCTATGATGAGAACACCAGGTACTGACAACATCAAGGGAGAGCATAATCTTTTGTCACTGTCTCTAACTTTAATAGAGGATTTATCAGTCCGATGTACTGCATGTATCTCTGAGTAAATGTTCTGCTGAGTCTAGTAGTCTAAGGCCATTAGTCAATTAGTTTCTTCTGCATGTTTAAAGAAAAATGTTATAAAACCGTATTACATTTATAATAATAATAATGTATTTGAAAGCCGTCATTACCTTAATCCTGAAATCTAATACGTATTCTTTAGGTTTAGATAAAAATGTCACATTTCAGACACCACAGTATATTGCAAAAAAAAAACATTTGCACAGGAAGCGACAATTTGTGTCAAGAGTGCCTCACTAATTACTTTATTAACTGTGATTTCACCTGACATTTTTATTTCAGTAATGTTTGTCTAATTTTCCAATTACCATCTGCTTTTTCTGTCCTAATTTAAATTAAACTCTGCTTCCCATTAGGGCATTTAAGTGCCCTAATTCAAAACTAATGTCATTTTGGTGGGATTGAAATTGTGTGGGTTCTATTATTGGCACTGACAAATACCGTCTTAAATGGGGCTTTTAGTAAAGTGTCCAATTCAGGACAAACGTGTTTTGTTTATCAAATAAAGGCAAATTTTGAAAGGTGCATTACACATTTGCAGGCAATGGTGGATGCCGGACACAGGGGGCGCTAACGTGCCAGCCTTGAATGACCTGATCTCAGTATGGGGAATGGCCTTCAGTGACGGTCTGTATGAGGGAGACTTCACAATGGCAGATCATGACAGTAAGATTATAACTTGGAGTTCTGATAAATACATGATCTTGTGGAGACTGTTATAATGGAGACAAGTTTGTCTAAAACAAAAAGATTTCAATAATGTACTTTTTGCTTTTAGTGTATTATGCCTCGGGGTGCAGCATCGCTCGATTTCCTGAGGATGGGATTGTCATCGCTCAGACCTTAAAAGATCAAGGTACGTGACATTTACTGTGATCGTACACCTCACATCACTGCTCTACCCATGGAGACCAGCTAAAAGCTCCCTTGTTTTCTTAACCCTTCTGTTATTGTTATCTGACATCCTCAAATTTCTAGGTCTGGAGGTCTTGAAACAAGAGACAGCAGTGGTGGAAAATGTGCCTGTGCTTGGACTGTACCAAACACCCTCTGAGGGGGGAGGTCGAATAGCACTCTACGGAGACTCCAACTGCATTGATGACAGTCATAGACAGAAAGGTAATTGGCCATATGTGTATATAAGCTCATAATTTGAGCAAACAAGTCTGAGAGAGAGATTTAAAAAAAAACTAGCACAACTAAATATTCACTTTTGGATGTTAATTTAGTGTGTTTTGGGTTGTCTTGTCTCCATTTTAGACTGTTTTTGGCTTCTGGATGCTCTATTGCAGTACACTTCCTATAGCATGACTCCACCCAGCCTCACCCACTCTAAAAACAGAGTGGTGCCCCCTACAGGCACAGACAGGCCATTACCACAGAGATTGGAAGGTAATATATATTTTCAGTACTGTATTTATAGCGAGCTTGTTTCTTTTGAATGCATTTTCAGTTCAAATGAATACATACTACTTAATAATTTTTGTAATTTTTAAATTCATTTATTCCCTTTTTAATATTTTCATATAT
>JAUMHE010000024.1:1970682-1994289 GCA_032359235.1 Enteromius mattozi
AAATTTAACAAAGACTGGCATGAAATGCTTAGAGAGCTTAGAATACTCAGATAGATACTGATTTAGGTGTAAATTGCAGTGGTCTCTTATTTTTTTCCAGAGCTGTATATTATATAAGCTTAAATATATAACAATATTTACTATATTTTTGATCAAATAGCTGCATCATTGGTTAGCATAAGAGATTTCTTTCAAACCCTTATCTTCCTCATACTTTTGAATGGTAGTGTATATTTTAAGTGTGCTAGCAACCCTGAAACATAGAGAAAGATTAATTTGAAGATAACTGATTGCATCTTGAACAGAGACCTGACTGGTGTTGCTGATGTTGAGGAAACCAGAATTCCTCTTCTGCTCATTGACACTGCAGGCTGTGGCCTGAATGAAATGGAGGACACAGATGAGCAGTCCAAAGGAAATCAAGGTTGATATCAGCTCCAAACACAATATTAGTGCTTAATGAAATGCCTATTGAATGTTTTTTTTAATTCTCTAATGCTTCACAGGAGAGGTAGATATTGTGGCTCTTCATATAAAGGCTCTTACTGAGGCTGGAGTTCCAGTCAAGGACATTGCGATTATTGCACCCTATAATCTCCAGGTGAGGTACTTTTCAAACAACTGATGTGTAAAAGAGCACATTCTTTATAAATGCCTGCAAAGCAGTGACACTTTACTGCTGTTTCAGTGTAAATAGCAGTTGTGCATTAAAAAAGAAATGTGATTTTGTCTGTTTAAGGTGGATCTTTTGAGACAGAAACTGTCTCATAAATATGCAGAGCTGGAGATCAAGTCTGTTGATGGCTTCCAGGGAAGAGAGAAGGAGGCAGTGGTGTTGTCATTAGTCAGGTCCAACAGGAAGGGTACGCCAAGTTTGTTCTTTTAGTAAATTCAGACTTAAATATACATTTTTGTCATTATATATTCCCATGTTATTCCAAACCTGCATGTGAACATAAGGAATTATCTATCATATACTTTAAAGGTGAGGTTGGATTTCTTGCTGAAGATAGAAGGATCAATGTGGCTGTGACTCGTGCCAGACGCCAGCTTGTGGTAGTGTGCGATTCTCAGACTGTTCGAAACCATGACTTCCTCAAATCCCTAGTGGACTATATGTCTGAAAATGGAGAGGTGCGTACTGCCTTTGAGTACCTGGAAGATTGTGTGCCACAGAATTACATCCGTGACGAAAAGGACAAACCGATCAACAGCAAAGACACTGCGTCTACAAAACAGAAGCTGAAGAACCAAGGCAAGAAAACAGAACAAGAACAGAAGAAAAGTGCAAACAACAAAAGTAGAGGAGTGAGTCAGTCTAATGTTCAGCTTGACCAACATAAAAACACTAATTCACACCATCCTAAACCCAAAGATGCCGATCAAACACAAAATAAGAAAAAAGAGATGAAGGAACAACTTCTGAACTTTCTGAAAGACCCAAACAAAACAGAGCTACAGTTTCCTTCCACGCTAAACTCTCATGAGCGTATGCTGGTCCATGAGCTCTCTGAAGAAATGGGTTTAAGGCATGAAAGCCAGGGAGAAGGGAAAAACCGTTGCATCACTGTGTCCTGGTCCCCATCAGAACTGAACAAGTCAGTGGAGCCCGAACAATTAGACATCGCTGCATGTACAGTGGCGAAGCTACCAGATGAGTTACAGAAAGGACCCTCAGAGCCAGCTGTTGATCTGAAAAGCCTGCATTTGGAGCGAATGCGCCGGGAGCAGGAGAAACGAGAGGAGAAAAAGCAGGAAAAACAACAGAGTTTAAGACGGGAACCAGATCCCAAAGCAAGTAAAAGCCAGTCTGTTAAGAAACCCAAAGGAACTTCTAAAGGTTTGTGTTTTGTATCCCGACTTCTGAATAGTTTCAGTACTTTCATTCTGTTACACATCATAGTTAATATGTGTTTCTTTCATAGGAAACACTAAGATAAAAGCAGGAGCCACAGATATAGCTGCAAGTGCCATGCCAGATGACGATTTTGATGCTCTCATCGATGCTGTGGTTAAAGCCGACAGTGTTTGTGGTTTTGTGAAGTGCAAAGCCAGAGTCCTGACACTAGGGCAACTCTGCCTCTATTGTAACAGGCAATACTGTCTGAGTCACCATATACCTGAGGTAACTTGCTTTTTATTTTATATTACACGTGCCATATCATGACCAAATTTTGACAAAAAATGTACGAGTGAGAGTTGAAAATGCTCATTAAAATATATTATAAAAGAATACAAAATGTATACTATGCCCTTTAAAATGTGTAAAACATTTGAAGTAAAGATCTAAAGTAAAGCATTTTGAAATTGAGTATATTCTTTTTTTTAGGTGCATGGATGTGGAGACAAGGCAAAAGCTCAAGCTAGAATGAGGATAAGTAAAGAAGGGGTGCTTTATGCAGGAAGTGGACAGAAGGACAAGTCAATGGATCCAAATAAAAAAGCATATCTGCAGAGAAAACTAGACTCTAAACTCAAAGATATGGCATCTCATAGAAAAACTAAAGCCAAAGACAAAGAGAACTGACATTTTAGGAGACACTAGATCAATCTGATGTTGTTTCATTTATATGTGATGGTTATTTACTTGAAAAATATGCATAGAAAGATTTCTATGCTTGTGTGAGCTTCACAAATGTTGTGGTTATTATAAGGCGAATTAGTTCCTGAATAAGATTGAGAACAGCTGCTATTTATTACAGATTCACACTGGTTAAATGGCTGGTCTTTGTGATTTGTTTGCCAATTTATATTCCTGACTGGCACTGTGACTGAAAAGTGGGTTTCTGAATGACTCTGGTTGTGCTTAAAATACCCACCCTAATACTAGCCTGAAATCCCTGTACAAGATTTATGTCTTGTAGAATTATTGTTGGGAGCTTAAGTTGTTGCTCCACTGTGTCTCTCAGTGATTGATGCGTTGATTGTTATGTCATATGTTAATCTCCCAGTTATCTCATAATGCTTTGAAGAGCACAGGGAGAGCAGAACTTTGGCCTGGGTCCATTTAATGCTGGATTTAATATATTTAGTCTACATACAGCATGTGCTCATGCAGCTTGGTATATCTGTCCACAAGAGGACATAAGAGACTCAGATGGCATTGTGAGCTTCGTGGATGCAGTTAGTGGAGAATTTGCATGGTGAACACATCAGAAGGAGTACTTTAGGTTACAATGATTCTTGCCACACACAAAAAAAAAAAAAATAACATTTGACAGTTTGGTCTTTATGAAGTGCTTTTAAGTTTGACCTCGGCGCACTTTGAGCTATTAAAATGTGTTAGATTTCCTTGCAGAATGTGAGACTGGATACTAAATTAAAAACATAAATGTTCTGTAATAGTAATTTATTAATTTAAGAGTATGGTCTGATTTGAAACATTTGAAACTCAACAGAATTGCAGTATTTGTAATACTGTAAGTACAGTAGTAGTAATTTTCTTTGGCTGTCCTGTGTGACTTCCAAATGACTCAGGTAGATGATACTCTGCGCTTGAAATGCTTAGCCCTAAAAATAGCTCTGCAATGTTCTGAATCAGGAATAACCATTTAGCTGAAGTAAATAGTTACAAAATATCCTTAAAGGAATATGAAACATGCTGTGGGTTTGCACTGTTTTTCTCATTTTACAAGAAGTGCTCAGCTAAATTTCAACTTTCAAACTTTTTTGTGCAATGATGCATGAACATAACATAAAAACTTAACAAATCACAGTGAGAATAACAAATATGAGTATTGTGTAAAAAAAAAAAAAGTGATGGAAGTCAACAAATCTCTTTCAACAGATCTTAAAACAGGTAAGCTTCCAACTCAAAACATAAAAATATACATACTAACATAACTTATGCTGATTTAAGCGATTAGTGCAAAAATAGTGTATTACAGCAATGAGAAATTAATAATTACCTTTAACAAATAATTGTAAATTAAGTCTAGATGCAAATTTACTTAGTATTTGTATTAATTAATTAGACTTCTATTTTGGTTGAAATGTGACCTGTACGTTTTTTTCAAGAAATTCACAGATAAATTAATATGTTGTAGTTGTTGCATGTTTAAACTAATGTACTGTTAATGTTCTGCATTAAAATGCACAGATTCTAAGTGTGCTCCCCTCCTTTATTCCAGTGGCAAAGTAAGGAAAGATTCTCTCAGTAAACTTATCTTTAAATGTGTAAATACTGCCACAGTCTGAGGCGTCAGAAAAGGTAACCTTTCCTTTATCATAGTCGAGTTCAACTGTGATTATCTGTGGGGGGGTTTTCGGAGTTAGTCTTGTGCGGGGAGATGTCTGAGCCCAGTAGGATTCTTCACTGTTTGAAATGACCCAGAAACCCTCTTTTGGATTGAGAAAAACTGCAGTCTTCCTCTTTATTGACTCTCGTGCCACCCCAATGTACCACTCTTTGCTGTATGCCACCTCTACATCCCAGCGCTGCTTTCCTGAGCAGAAGCCGTTAGCAGCGAGTACCGCCATGCGGGTCGTGCAGCGTTCAGGGTTGTCAGGAAGCTGCTGCTTTTTCCCATAGCTGATGGCGGTGAGTTCATCTGTGATGGTTAAGTTAGGGTGTGCTGTGTTTGGATCAAAATTTACAGAGGCTGGGAAAAAAACAACAACAGAAAACTAAACCTCTAATGATTTTGCTTAGGCCTAGCAGTGTAGTGATAACTATTTTACTGGATATTTAGCTGGTTCTTTATGCATAGGGGAGAACCGGGGCGAAAGTAACAAAGCCATTTTCTCAGAGCCCTGACTGTATTTGCATTCCAAGCTATGACAACACAGTCAGCACGCAACCCTGAAGGAGCTGCCGAATGTCACGTCATTTCGTCCTAGTTTCCCACGGTTACGTCAGAGAGCAGTTTTCCAGCGCCAAAAGTAAACTACTGAAGCGGTCGTTTTTTGTTTCTAATTACAAATTTGTTTTTCTCATTTCATGTTTCACAGTAGTGATCAATCGACATGTTATTTAGTGCTGTAACACATTCTGAAGTTTGCCTTGTCAGTTTTTCAGTAAACAAAAGTAAATCGAGTTTAAATTTGCAGGAGGTCCAGCATTCAAAAAAAAAAAGAAATTGCAAATTTTAATATTGTTCATACTGGCTTTTTTTTTTTTTTTTTTTTTTTACATAAAATGGATTGACATTGCAAATAAAAATATATTCCAAACAATTTAAGTTTGTACTGTTGGGTTACTTTTTTACGGAAGAGGATTAGGGCCAAGCAATAATAAAAAATCTTTTCGAGATTAAAATCGTTAAATTACGAGAAAAAACTCGTTAAATAACTAGAAAAAAGTCGTTAAATTTAGAGAAAAAAGTCATTAAATAACGAGGAAAAAAGTCGTTAAATCTCAGAAATCTCGTAATTTAACGAGTTTATTCTCAACATTTTATTACGACTTTTTTTCTCGAAATTTAACGACTTTTTTCTCTTTTTATTTAATGACTTTTTTCTCGTAATTTAACGACTTTAATCTCGAAATGATTTAAATTTTTTATTATTGCTTGGCCCTAATTCTCTTCCATACTTTTGAAACATATGATAACTAACATTTAAAATGAAAAAAAAAATTATTTTTTTTTGCAAAGATAAAGAACAAAATATGTTTGCTGTTAAGTATTAACAAGGTCATAGTCAGATGTATTTAATAAATCAAGAGTAACAAAAAAAATCTAGCTTGTATTGTGCTACTTTCGTCCCTACTGATGGGGTCGAAAGTAACAATGTACAATTTACATTCAAAGTGAAATTATACTGAAGTCGTTTTACATTTGTACAAAATTCCACCTGGTATTGATTGACCACAGTTGTGATGTATCTCTGTCCAAAACATTATCTTTTAAAATGAAGATTTTCTGAAAAATGTTACTTTCGTCCCTGCTCTCCCCTATCAAAAGATTTACTTTAAAGAATCTGTTGTAAATTATATTTACACATTCACGTATTAAGATGTCAAGCTTGCATACAAGAAAATGGAAACCAGATTTTAGCTCTATTTGACAAAAATATATTAGTTTCAAAATACTAAAAATAGCAAAAGTCATATGGACCTGGTCTACTGGCAGTTTGGGGAAATTATGTTTATAATTATATTATTATATACTAATAAAATAATTGTATGCAATATGTAAGAAATACTGAGTGAGTAAATGTTGACAGAAATGTCATCATTGGGTTAAGTCGTGCTATAAAGGACTTGATGTAGGCCTACAACTGTGTACTTACAGTAATGAACATCTCTTTCCATTCTTTTCCAGACCCCATGCTTTAATGATCCAAGGTACTGAAGTACATCTATAAGTGCCTTTTTTGGATATTCTGTTTCTTGAGCGGTGTAGCTAGTCCTGTAATATATGCGTTATTTGTTTATTTTAGTGTGACTAGAGAAAACTGACAGAGAGCTTAAATTAAAACTTATAAACCATTGTGTACAGTACCGTTTTATTGCCTCCTTCCATTCCTGTAGATAGAGAAAAGATATTAGCGTAATCATTAGAACCAAACTTTATTTATTTATTTATTTATTTAATGAAATGCTATCCTCAAAATTATCCTAAAGTGCATTGATCATTTTGTACGTACATAGTAGTCCATATATGGGTGAAAGACAACTTTATGATTTTGTAAGATGCAAAATCACAATTTTTTACATTAACAGCAGCTTAGTTGTTAGTTAGTATGTAGCTGTTTACACAAAATGTCTGTTTGCCTTAACAAAGAGACAAAGTGTTAATGAAAAAGAACATCTTAATTTACCTAGACCAGAGGTAAGCAATGTTGGTCCTGGAGTGCCTATGTCCATCTGAGTTTAGCTCCAATCCTGACAAAAAACCTCACCTGCCTGTAGCCCTAGTAATTCTGAAGACCTTGATTTGCTTGTTCAGGTGTGTTTGATTAGGGTTGGAGCTAAACTATACAGGACATCGGCACTCCAGGACCTACATTGCCCACCCCTGACCTAGACACTACGTAAAATGAACGAGGCGCTAGTGAACCCATGTTGAAAAAAAAACAGCATATGCTGGTTATAGCTGGTTTATGCTAGTCTTATGCTGGTCGGACCAGTTTAGGACCAGCATAAACCAGCAAAAGACCAGCTCAAACCAGCATCACAGCTTCAAAACATACCTAACCTGCAGATGCTGTTTTTTTCAAGGGGCGAAAAGCAAAAAAAACAAAACAAAAAAAACAGCAAGACGCGGTGAAAAGTGCTTTAAAAACATGGCAATTAAAACCTGTTATGTGTGAACCAGCTGTTACGCCGCCATGATAAAGGAATAGGAAGACAAGTGAAAATAAAAGTGAAATGTGACTCTGGACCACAAAAACAGTCTGAAGTTGCTGGTGTATATAGCTATAGCCAAAAATACAGTGTATGGGTAAAAATGATTGATTTTTCTTTTATGCCAAAAATCATTGGGACATTAAGTAAATATGTTCCATGAAGATATTTAGTAAATTTCGTACTGTACATATATCAAAACCTAATTTTTGATTAGTAATATGCAATGCTAAGAACTTCATTTGGACAACTTTAAAAATGTTTTTCTTACTATTTTGATTTATAAATTTAGGACCGTTTTGTGGTCCATGGTCACAAATGAGTTTTTCTTCAATGCAATGAGGTGAGGCAAGCTACCAGCGGCTGGCCCACAGTAGCCTACCTTTACGTAAAAATGTTTTAAAAGCATATTGACCTTTAGAAATGTCAGATCATCCGCTATTATGATGGGTTCTATGTATTTGGTAATGTCAGAGATCTCTTTGATGCTTTTATTGACCTCCTCCATTTTCTCTCTCACAACTGCTGTCTTGCTCTCTTTCTCATTTTGGAGTACAATAAGTCGAGCTGTTTCCTCCTCCCTCAGAATTTTATGTAAATTTTCATACTCTTGTTTTACTTCTGCAGCAATTTCGGCAGCTTGTTTCTGTAAATTATAATAATAATAATAAACAGGATTTGCATAATCCTTAAAGAAGTTTATGTTGAACTATTTGTGCGTATAGTTCACCTGTATGTAAGTTTCCAGTTCCACCAAGCTCTCCTTTAATTTTTCAAAGGTGGTTAGTTGTTTTTTCAAAGGATCGTACCTATTTGCGAGCTCTTTCTGTGGGGCAAGCGTTTGGAAAGAGCATTATATACAAATCCCAGAGAACTTTGACAAGTACAGACACACACACACACTCTCTAGTTAATATATGCTCATATCTAACTACAAATCACATAATACTCATTTTCATACAGTTTCATATGTTTCCTTACCATTATGTCTGATGCTGCCTCAGCTATCGGGCAGTACTTATGATTTTTGTGAGTCCTTGATGACGTACAAGCAATGCAGATAAGTTCTGCATCTTTCCGACAAAAAAGCGTCAATTGCTCATTGTGTCTTGAGCAACGTTCCACTGATTTTGCCATGAACTGCTCCGGCTTCTTTTTGAAGACATCCGTAGCTAACTTCAGAGGCAAATTGATTGGAGGCCTGGATGAGTGCTCTGTACGGCGACACAGAGGACATTGCCGTGTTCCCATACGGTCCCAGTGTGTCTGAATGCAGGTCTTGCAGAAGCTATGTTTGCAACTCAGTATGACAGGTATATCAAAAACCTCACAGCACACAGGACACTGTAGATCCTCCATAGTGAAAGAACCTTCTTGAGCCATCACTGCTGAATTCGCAAATCCAAAAGTCTTTCTCAGATGTTTAGAAAACTGAAGGTGAAGTACAGTGCGACTGGGATAGACTGGTTTGACCTGATTTTCAAACTTCTAAATAGTGACTCATCTAAAATATGTCAGAAATGTCACTGTGTTACTCTGAGGAGGACATGCATTTTCGTGGCTTTTTATAGCTCGGTACTTTTTTCATGATGTGGTTCACTTAAAAAGACAAACAAGCTGCAAAAAATGTCCTTTATTGAATATTTACTAAAAAAAAGTCAATTTAATATATAGTAATATACAGGACTTCTCTTAATTAAACAATGTTTTCAGTCTCATTTTCAGAAGACTCTGCAGCATAAACATGCAAGTATTGAGAGGGACAAATGTGGAGAGGTAGTTATGACCTGCTGTCAACCAGGATGTGAACCAGCTTTAAACAGCATGCAGTTAGTAAACAGGGAGATTAGCTTAGAATAGAAGGACAAAGTTACTATAAGAATGAAAGAAAGGTAAATAAATAAGCAGCATTTTTACATATTGCTCCCATTAATAAGTTCAACAGTTAGAAATCTCCACGTCATGTAATTTTATTATTTATTTCTAAGAATAAGCCTGATGACATCCAGCATTAAACATTGCAAATTCTTATGCTTGTGGCGAAAGCTTTAACAAAATGTATTCTATTTTAGAAAATGTCTTTGGATGTGTTCAATTAGTATTTTATTTATTAGTTATGGAATAATCAAAGTGGCCAAAAGAAGATCCACTTATAAAAGTCAGAAGAAACATGCACAAGATTATATCAGAAGTCCTTATAAAAGTAAAATGAGAAATCAGTTTAGCAGTATTAAAAAGATGAGAGAACTGTTAATTCGTCATTAACACAATATGAATATTCATTAGATGATCAAAGATGATGATTTAAAAATCTATAAAAATCTATCATCATTTATGTTGTAAGATGTTAAATTATTCATAAATATGGCGATTTGATTATATATATTTTTTTTGACTGAAACATTAAATGAAAGTGCCCACAAAGAAATAAGGCTAAAAACTTTGGGCCATTCAAACATACTCAAATACGTTAGTGCTATACATGTTGGAAAAGGGTATTTTTGTTGCATATGCATATTTGTGAATCTCTGAAGATTTTAAGAAAATAAAGCAGATTAATCATAAGCTGATTTCAGCAAACTATACTAACTGCACATACTATAAATGAAAAAAGAAATTATTTTTCACATTTTGTTGATTCAACATAAAAGAAATTAATTCAGCTGTTATCAGAAACGCAGTAATGTTGTGTGTACTGTATAAGATTCTTATTAAAATACATAAATAATTGTCAAATAAATAATTAACAAAATGCATAATTGGTCAAGTTAATAAGTTGAACACATGCCTCTGTTCAGAATATTACAGTTCACTAACAGGAGGCAGTTAGAGACATTTGAGTTTACTACAAGCTCAAAACAAACCTCAAACAAACTCAAACAGAACAGAATCTCTCAGCATATCTTATACCACTGACAGAGAACACCTTTATGTTATTAAAATTACATTGATTGTAGCATTTGTGCATTATTTACACAATCTAAAGAAACTGATTCGAGCTTGAAACTTGACTGAAAATCACTTAGAAGGTTATAAATATTTTAAATATACATGTTTTGTTCTGTTCAGCTGTGATAATAGAGTAATAATGTCCATTAGGAAACCACATGATATGTAAAGCTCTCACCTTGTTGAAGAATATCCTCACTGACAGGATAGCAATGCTGCATTGTCCAATCAAAGGCTGTTTTTAATGTTTCTGCCTTAAACCAATGCAGTATTATAAATATCTGTTGTCTTTCGTGACGTCTCTGTGTTGAACTATTAATCCGTGTCCTGTCATTTCCACATTATTCCCTGTTGCCATAAAGACAGGATGGAAATATCGGAAACCCTCCATTTGTCCAGTTAGAAAGCTTCCTGAAAGAAGACCCTGGAACTTCTGCTCCCAGACGGGTCACTGTGATGGGATTCAGCCATTTTGTCCGATGCAATAGTGCAATCTCATACAAAACCCAGCTTCACTGAAGAACGATGGCATTTTGGGCAGCCCTTTGTTCCGTTTGTCTGCAGACACCTGCATGTGTGCAAAGTAAGAACACTGAGCGATATAGATAGCTGGTGGCAACAGAGAGTAATAAACACGCAAATACATACTTGAGGTGGAAAATGTGAGAGCAGGGCAAAGCCTGCAGCTGCTGATTCTTCTCTCCGATAGATTCCCCACACATGCCACAGTAGAGCTCTAGCTCTTCTACACACTGCAGGAACTTCACCACCTGCTCTCTCAACTCGTCCTGCTGCTCCTTACAGCGGTAGATGCATTCACACAGGCTGTGCACCTTCAGGATACACAGCTGGAAGAGAGGTGCACAGAGACAGTCAAACACAATGCTACTAATATTAGAGGACATCTTCTAATGTCATTAAAGCTTTCTCTGCTTTGTAAGCTGTGTTGAAAATGAGATGTTTGTCTCTTGTTCTAAAACAGATGCATCACCTTGTTTCCAATGGCCTCGGCCAGATCATGTGCTCTTTGCAATGAGTCCAAAGCCTGTGACAGTATAAAACAAAAAATAAATAACTAAATTATAAACCAATGCCATTTAATATATATATTTATATGAAATGTTCGATCACAAATGTTAAACTAGATAATAAAGAAAATAAAGTTTTCAAAAGGAGATTTAATAGCGAACCATTGTGGGTTCCCCAAAGAACATTTCTTAAAACAGCCATTTTCTTTTTCTTAGTGTGAAGAATATTTTTATTGTTTAATAGAAAGATTCAATGGGTGTTTGAGCCATAGATGCCAATAAAAAAATCTTAATTTTTAGGCAAACTACACAAATCATTTTTCTGACCTTATCGTATTCCTTCTGCAGAATCCAGCACTTCCCCACACCTACGTAGATGGATGCTTGTCCAAGGCGGTTGCCGATCTCCGACATTATGCACATGGAGGACTCATAGCGAGGGAATGCTTTCTGTATTGAAGGTGAGCACACATAGAAAAGGATTATTGCAATAAGACACTATTATTTTGCATAATCTTAGTTATGGCTGTCACGGGTAATTTTAAAGTGTGTCGAGTACATACTGCAGATTTTGTATTTGCACCATTAAACATTGTAGCTAATTACAGACAGCTTGTTTCAAATGTGTATTAAAAAATAATTGACAATTGTAATTTTGGTCATAACTGTGAAGCACTATTCGGAAATAATGTGTAAGTGAAAAATTGTGCAACAGTTATGTGCTGATTACAATAGCAATGTACTGAAAAAAAAAAAGCAGTAGCACTTACATCAACATCTTTCTGACAGCGATGAATATCAGCAAAGTTAAGCAGACACAGTGCCTGAAGGGGCCGGTCTCCATGCTGCAGTGCAATCTTCATTGATTCCTGAGAAACATAAGATTGTTTCTAATATTAAGGAAACGTTAAATATGTGTTGTTCTTTCCTCCACTGCAAACTTCTTATTATTTCACATTATTACTATGTTTTAATCAAATAAATGCAGCCTTGATGAGAATAAGAGGGTTCTTTAATGAAAAAAAAATACAAATTTTTATGAACCAACAACCCCCATTCATACAATATACAAAACTGAGAAGTTGCTCAAAAACTGGAACATGGCCCGCTTTAATCCCTGCTGTTAGATGTCTGTAAATCACACTTGCAGACAGCACATTGTGACGCTCACAGTCCAAAGCAATGACTGGCTGTGATATTTCTCTCCTCGTCATTAGCGAAGAGCTAAGGGTAAGTTCTGCTCTTCATTAACACTCCTCTCAGACAGCACCTCAGCACGATGGACTCCGGACTGGCGTATTTTTATCAGGCATAGTAAAGGGGGCTGGTCGAGGGGGCTGGCACAACTTGTCCTACAAATAACTGCACCTGTCAGTTGTACCGTGGCCCGAGCAGCAGACAGAGGCCAGGGTTACACCAAGGGGACTGATAAATATGATCAACATGCGGCATCCTGGGGGATTAAGGTGATGCTGCCTTAAATTTGTCCAGGTGACCATTGACACAAGCTGTTTCCCCATAAAGATTGCCTTATTTGTTTTTGGTGCACCTACTTTAGTCATTTAAATATGGTTGATGTGTCATAATTAGATCTTTGTACCTCACAGCATTCCATTGCATCTGCTAAACGCATCAGCTTCCTGTAGGCCACCGACATATGGTACTGGCTCATGGCACGGTACTTCAGACTCCAACCCTTCCCATAGTCATTCACGAGTTCAGCTGCTTTGCAAGGAAAGAAGAGTGCCTTCTCATAATCCTGCAACAGCACAAAATATGCAGATATGACACTTATTAGAAGCATAAAACAAGCTGCACATACAGCATAGAAATAAAACAGCATTTACAATTAAAAACATTTCCACAGATTACTCGACAAAGTCTGACCGATGCATTTACTAATATATTTCAAGTTGATGTATGAATGCGTAATTAAAACAATTAAAATTTAATGCATATGAATATGAAAGAGCATGTAAATGAGAATGCTCAAAGCAACCAACCACTCGAAGTTGATCATTTCCCCTGTGGCAGGGAGATATAGCTCTGCTACAGCTAAAAGAGGCTCTCTTATTATTGCCCTTAGTAGTGCTGACATTCTCTGCATGCCTCTCCATCACATACTTATTACAGTAGGCCTTCCTGGGAATCCAGGGGATTTGCTCTCTTCAAATTTCTGGTGTCAAGGTGAGTACAAATGCCTATATCTAGCTATTGAATACATTGTACATAACATGTAGGCAGTTTGTTAATCATGTAAAAACTGCTTTACTATGTCACTTAAATAGAACTTAAAATGACTGCAGGCCAAAGAGACATTAAACAAATACTTTGTATACAGTATACAGTGACTTTGATAGATACTTTTTGTATACTTCTGTAAATATATACACTACAGTTGAAGTTTTTGGGGTTTCAGAAATTAATACTTTTATTCAGCAAGGATGCATTAAATTTATCAAAGTCACAGTAAAGGCCTTTACACTGTTTCGAATTATTGCTATTTCAAATCTTTTAAACATTTTTTTTTTTTTTTTTACATCAAAATCCTAAAAAAAAAAATAATCATGAAATAGAAAGCAGTTAAAGAGAAACTTTTTGATCAAATAAATGTAGCCATGACACTTTAGAAAGAGACTTTTTTCTAAAACATGAAAAAATCTTACAGACCTCATTTTGAAAGGTAGCACCAGCATACTGCTAAATCTCTTGATCTTTATTTAAAACTATTTATTATTATTTATTATCTATTATTTAGTTTTAATTTATGAGTTAAAGGAAAAGTAGCCCACAAGTGCCCAGCATACTTGCGATCACCTTCAATACTGTTTAAAAAGCATCCTAAATTGCACCTATGTGGGTACAGAAATGTAATATAGAGTTGTGACATTTTTTTATGTTATTTCTTTGGTGTAATGACTTTACTATAATTGTAAAATGTGTAATGTAATGTGTAGGTGTGCCACAAGCAAAGTAGGTTTTAATCATCATACCTTAAGCTGGATGTAGAAGTTGCCCAAACTGCAGCAGACCCGGCACTCCAGCATCTTGTCATCATTGTTGTGAGCATATCGCAGGGCCTTCTCATAGCTCACTAAGGCCTTTTGGAAAACACTAAGGCCCAGATAAGCATTGCCCATGCTCAAACACACTTGCCCGTTGAGCTGTAGGCTTACAGTGGTGCCTTGCATATTTAAGCAGGTCTCACAATATGAGACCGTCTTCTGGAATTCACAAAGCTTCTCATTGCTGCGTGCCAGGTTCAGGTAGCCCTCCGTCAGGTAGTCTGGATCCTCCATCTCTCTGGCTGTGTTTATCTGAGCTAGGGAGTACTAATTAATGGATGCATGGGGACAGAAAACAATAGACAATTAGTTCACTGAGAAATTTAAAACTGTATATAGTTAGCATTCAGCTGGTGTTCCCCATCCTGTTGCAACTTGATATAATGCTATACAAGACAAAGGACTACTGATAATTTGTCTTCATACCACGATAGATATCAAGCATACTTTATTATTATTATGTGAGAGCTTCAGTTGTTTAAACACATCATAGTGCAAATGAAGTCTTTGCTGAACTCAGGAAAGCAGGTCCCTCTGCAAGGAGGTTTATGTCAACAAGATGCTCGGTGCTGAGGATCATATTGCATGCGGCTCTCCTTACCCTCCATGTAACTATGGAAGTTACATATTATATGCATGTTCCGCATTATTCAAATTGGAATATATTTCAGTACGTCACAAATCTTTGTCACTGAGGTTACAGTCAAATTAGTGCAAATCATATATAGCAGATATCAAACTTTAAAGGGATAGTTTTCATTTACTAAACCTCATTTTGTTTCAGTAAGTGTGGTCCCATGTTGAACCCAAGTGACTTTCATTGTATAGACAACACAGTTTTTCACTTTTTGAAATGGTCTCCATTTTGTAATACAAGTTTGCAACAACATAAAAATGATCCTTTAACAGTTCACTCCAAATGCCAGATTATGGAATGCATATGCATCATCTTTTTTGACAAACAGTGAAAAAAAAAAATCAATGTAAAGGAGCAGGAGGATGACCGGCTCTTACCTGCAGCATCTCCTTGTATTTCCCCATTTCCGAATGTGCTGTGATCAGACAACCTAAAACTCGAAACTTCCCCCCAGGATCAGTTGTCTTCCTTAACACTTTCATCCAGACATATAAAGCCTTTTCTGTGTCATTTGACTGATAAAGCTTCAGTCCCTTCTCAATCTGCTGTTTGGTTTGGTCCTGACCCATTTCTGCTACAAAGTCCCTCATAAAAGTAACCATCCGTTTGGCTCTTCGGCCCACTGGGTGTACAGTTTTTTTGTCTTTCACTGTCAACACACCAAAAACAAAAGACGTGCTAGCAAAAATCCACCCCCAAGATCTGCACCCACTCAGGTCACTGATCCACAACTCTCAGCTTTGGGTGCAAAGAGATGTTGAAGAAACTGAATCCACAGCTTGCAAGGTCTTCAGAGTCCAGATCTCCATTGCTCATCACTTAGAAGAATTACAAAATCATGACATTAAAGACCCAACTTCAGTCGCTCCAGAAAGCCTGAAAAAAAGTTGAAGGGGGAAAAAAGTAACACTAAAGAAATAAGTCTCAATCCAAGGTGCTGGCAATGATCTCCCAGAATATCTACTCCCTCCACACCCGAGGGGGAGGAATTCTCTGTACACTCACCCCTACACAAACCACCCCTTCATCTTTCTCTTCCCTCCCACTGCAGTGCTGGCGCTACAGCAGATGGCCTTGTCACTCTGGACCATGTGTCTCTGCTGGAATCCAGCTTCAGCCTCTGAAAAGATCCAAGGTCACAAAAGACGCTTATCTGCCGATCTTCATACCAAGAGTAGTGCTGTTCACATCCACATCCACACACCGTCAAGAGGCTCAAGCACCACAACTGTGAAGGACCCTTAAGAAAGAACAACTTTAGGAAATATTCAGTCCCGAGTTACAGAAGAGGTTTGGACATCACGTGAACAAGTCTAAAAACAGCCAGATATTTCACAACGGTGAAGCAGAGCGAGTCAACGGTCCACATAGAGGGTGGCTGTTCCTGTGGGTGGGCCTTGTTAAGCCGCTCAGTGTACCACCTCCCAGCCCCCCAGCCTTGGTGTCAGCAACTGATGCTTAGAATAGTTCACAAACTCTGACATGGTATTTGTCTTGAGTTACAGTACCGCTGCTTCTTGAAACACATCAATGGGATCAAATTGTCGGGTTCTCAACTGAACCTGGCTTTCTTCGGCCCTTCCTGCCCCCTTTACACCCAGCTTCACTGATACAAATAGGGAGAATTGTCATGCCATTCACAAGATGACTTGTCTTTCCAAAGATAAACATCTGGTGGTTGTAAGTCACGTCTTTGTTATAACGCAATTCCTGAAATGCTAACACACTGCCTCGGCACATTTTGGGGTAACCGAAATATATTCCCTTAAATAAATACCTGTGTAGCTTCTGGCTTTAAAGTATATTTTAAAGCAGAGCGAGAAAAACACTCCTTACAAATCTTTTATTGTGTTTTTGTTCACTAAAAAAGAAAATCTGCATCATTTACTCAAATCAGTATGACTTTCTTCTGCGAAACACAAATATATTTTGAAGAATATTTCAAAGCAGCATTGGACATCTTACTTTTATTCTTTAAAATATATTTTGCCTTCTGCAGAAGAAAGGCAGTCATTCAGGTTCTGAACGACAAGAAGGTGAGGGTGACATTAACATGGCAAAGGGGAATACAAAACTTAGATTTAAACTTTTAATTCAAGAGAAATGTTGACCAAAAGTATCAACAATTTCAATTTCAAAAGCCAAATCATTGTAACTAACAATAATCCAAACCAGCCACAAAAGTCTCTGGTAGACATAAAACTAGACGGCTTCTTCATATGCTGCATTGTGATGTAAAATGTAAACAGTTGTAGCATTCAACTTTCAAACCAGCTTGAGGTGGTGCAAAGTTCACATCCAGTCAAAAACCACTGAGAAACAGAGATTGGAGGTGACAACAGGGAAATTACCATAAAGCAAGATAAGTTGCGATATGAGCACATTATCTGCAAACTTTCATTATGAATATTACTTAAATGGCCCTTGACAATTGTACTAAAATATTTTTGTCAGCTGTCTTGAAGATATTTTGCATGGATAATCATTTTCTTATGTTCAGAGCATGTAGGCAGACATATGAAAGACACCATATATTGCACATTATCACTCTTTAGAGGGTGGTTACTATATTCAGTTCACAGCTGAATACATTGCATATGTATTCAGCTACTTCAGTAAGTGTTGTGTACAGATTAGTCCGTGTGAATTTAGATTAAAGCTGCATGTTGGGGAATGTTTACGGTTTTAAAAAAAATTACAATATAAATCCCTTTTGAAATCCAAATGAAACCACATGTTGGAAAGTTTCACCAAAGCTTGACAAACTTCAATGGTCAAGTAAACTGCACATGACAAACATCAAACATCATACATTTGGCCTTCATTAACACTTTACAGTGTCCTACTGTGTAACACTTCACATGACATTGTAAAGCTTGTACCACTGTATCACAGTAACAACTTCTACATGACTGCTGTCTATTTAATCAGTATCACAGACCATAACTGATATGACCATAGTACATTTATCATGGTCCCATGCATTACTTGAACATCTTAGGCCAAAACAAACTGCCAGTTTGTGAGGAGGATTTTGATTCCCTTGATTACCGAGATAACCGACGTGGCAGGATTTAACTTCAAAGTGTTTGCGTCACCTTTCTTGCATTTGTCTCTAAAAACGTAGATGCATCCGTTGCAACTGGCCACTTTCCACAGAGATGGTACACAGCTCCACACTTCAGGGAAGCGCAGCCGAGTGAAGCTGTCCAGCAGTGGGTTATAGCACACCAGACAGTCGCCCTCTGCCACCACAAAGATAAGGTCCTTATGGGCAGTGGCATGCATGCATCCGGCAAAAGGCAGCATGTAGGGCTTGGTATGACACCTCTGTGTGGCCGTGTCGAAGCACTGGATAAGGCGAGATGGTTTGGTAAAGAAGTCCATGTCATTTTCCTCCCCACCCAAAAGGTAAATGGTGCCTCCCAAATTGACTCCGGCTGCACCTGACACGGCTGTGTCTAGTTGAGTGGTCTCTTTCCATATATTGTCTTGTACTGTGTAGCAAATGACAGCATTGGAGAGTGTTTCCTTGAGGGTCTTGCCTCCCAGTGAGTATATGGCATCCTCTGTGGGCACAGACACTAACGTTTGGTGCAGACGGTCCCGGGGCAGAGGGGCGCAGCGCTCCCAGTCCATAGTGTGCATGTTGCATTTCCACATGCGTCGTGGTATGGAGCCCCCTACAACATATAAATCTGCCCCATGCTTGCAGGCAGCTGTGATCTGGTGACATAAGCTGTTCTGGCCGCTTACGCTGATGGCGTCATCTTCATCACAATGAAGAGACACTGCCAATGAGTGTGTGCGTGTGTCTTCCTTCCCGATTAAGTATATGTGAACTTTTTCACCAATCTCCTAGAACAAAACAAAGTTCAACAAGAGCATGTGAATCATACAGTACAAAAAAACAATGGCTGTGCATTCTGGGTGTCAATATTTTCAATTAATCAGATATAATAAAATAAAATGATCTAGCTGGTTTGTTTTAAGACCAGTGAAAACAGTTCACCCAAAAATGGAAATTCTATCAATTACTTACCCACATGTCATTCCAAACCCATAAAACCGTCATTTGCCTTCAGGACACAAATTAATAAGGGTTTAATGATTCACGTATCGTACGATTCATGGTCATTTTCCAAATCATCCAAGTGATCATTCTTATCCCCTTGTTAGTGGAGACTTGATTGAGTAGAGCACGTGCGTGTCATTATTCAGTTGTTTGGAATACTCTTGTCAAAGGGAGCGATGTAATTATCTCATTATCTTCAGCTAGGATGTTCCCGTGTCAGTGAACGTAGCATAATGTGCGTCAGCAGATTCGTTAAAGGACTGATGAATTGCATAAAATGCTATTTTATATTTTAAAAAAAGTTTTATACATATTAGTTTTTATTAAAAAATTAGCATATTTTAAAAACATTTTAAAATATAAAATGTATGTTTAATTGCAACAGTTATGATAACAACAATAAAAAGACAATTATAACATCTGCTGATGCACATCATGCTGCGTTCGTCACAGGAACATCCCAGCTGAAGATGAGGAAATTATCGCTCACTTTGACAAGTGCATTCCAAACGACTAAATAATGTCAAGCACGTGCTGTGCTCACTCAAGTCTCCACTATCAAGGGGATAAGGATGATCACCATGATTTGGAAAATGACCATGTATCTTACGATACGCGTATCGTTACACCCCTACAAATTAGTTTAAATGAGTGAAATTAGTGTTAGGGAGCTTTCTGACCCTCCATAGACAGCAAGCAATCACCATGTTCAAGGCCCAAAAAAACGTAGTAAAGAAGACATTGTTAAAATAGTCCATGTGATAAGCAGAGCAATGCAAATGCATGTGTCGCTGTACTCTAGAATACTTTGTGTACAAAGAAAATAAAAATAAAGAATATTACTCTTAACATTTAATTTCTCATTTTCTGTGTCAGTCTTCACAGAGCTTCATAAAATAAAGACACAGTGCTCGTAATACCAAGTTTCAAACATTGTTCAAATAAGAACAAGCTAGACGTTGAAAGATTAAAAAGAGAGAGAGAGAAACAGTTTTTTGTTATGATGAAGTCAGATAAAAGAGGTGAGTTTTCGGTTGTCAGTTGAACATGGACTGTTTTACCGATATCCTTACTAACTTTCTAGGCCTTGAAAACAGTAGTTGCATTGTTGTCTATGCAGGGCTTTTAGCAAATTTCATCAAAAATAACTTAATTTGTGATCCAAAGATGAACGAAGATCTTATGAGTTTGGAACAACATGAGGCAGAGTAATTAATGACAGCATTTTCATTTTTGGGTCAACTATCTCTTTAACTACAAGCTTGACTGGGCCAGTGAAAATAAATAAAGAAAAACAAAAACTGTACATAACTTAAAACAGTTGAGCCCTGGATATGTTTTCATCTAATGAATACAGAATATTACACTACAATATTAAAGGTAACATTTTTAAAATACTGTTTAATATCCATTTGATCCATCACTAACCTTTAGGCTGTCTAGAAGCATATCCGAATACTCCTCTCGTTCGACTTTGTTGTGATTTATCCAAGATTCGATAGCTGCAGTTGGATTTTGTGAGCTTGGCACACCATCTAAAAAAGCAAATGAAAATTACAAGTTAACACAATCTGACTCTTACAGATTAAAATCTCGCAACTAAAGTGAAACCAATTTTTTATGCCATGTATTCACCTTTAATGATATCCATGAGAAGGCACAGTGGCAAGTTCAGGAACTCCTCGGTCTGGTGCAGCTGAACCAGGTGAATCTTCGCACAGTGCTTGGCAGCCGTATACAGCTCTTGGTCACTGTGTCTATCTGCCAGCCACATTACCTGATGTAAAAAGTGAAAAACCTGGCCTTAATCAAAGCTTTTTTGTATGTATATTTCAAATAGTAGTTAATAAAATCGAAGGTTTCACCTGGAGGCAGTTCTTCACATCCACAGTTCGTGACAGGAAGCGAGAGCACTCCTCAAACAGGGCAGTGAGCTGATACATATCAGCCATCTCATAAGTGTCCTGCAGGTCTTCAACCCTCAGTTTGATCGTCCCATGGTAGATGTAGTCCACCAGTGACTGGAAGACTGGTGCACTGACATCCTTCAGCTCAATATTACGATCAAAAGCTTCTCTGAGGTTAGAAGTGAACATGGACCTGAAGAAGCAGCTTTGTGCAGAGAGCACCAATCGGTGAAGCTGGAACTCTTTGCTGTCTACAGTGATTGTAACATCTGCAAACAAACCATCCTCCAGACACAAGTCCATGATGCTCTTCACAACACGGCTGGAATGGGAGCGATCGGTGAAGGTGTAGCCCTGGAAGTAGTTTTCATCCCCTGATGGACCTCCAACACTGTAACCCCCGTCTTCACTGCACTCCATGGCACCTATAAAATCTAAAGCAGCTTCACCTGAATACTAGATGAATGACTGTCTCTCAGATGGATATATTCATGTAGTTTAAATTGTTTACTGACAGGCTGGGATATGCTTTAGGATATAACACTCAGTAACTTAGGCTCTAAACTTGCTGTCAGATTGATTCAAAGCCATATATTCAATATGAATAAAAAAACTGCTGTTTGCTATCTACACAAATGGTATCCCAAACAGTTTAATAAGATATTTATAAATGGTTTTGCGTTTATATGGTTCCAACAGAACTGATGGGATTTGGTATTTTAAATCATCGTTAAATTTGACTGAGCAGTTTCTATGGTAAACTGGCCAGCTAAGTAGCTAATGCTAACTTAAGCCATCTAGATTAAGGTTTCACCATCCTAATGAGTCCACAGTCGAGAAAACAGCGTGTCGGATGTAAAACTGTAGACAGCACACGCTCGTTATCGTTTATAAATGTTAGCATGTGTTAAATCTTTGCCATACCAGAGTACTGCTTGTGAGCTTCAGGAAGTAAACAGCATATTATTCGTATTGACGTCACCGCGTGTTTACGTGACTCTCTGCTGCGCCCGTGTGTTGGAGGCCTGTTATTACATTGCATTGCATATCTAAACAAATAATGTTATACATTTTAAAAGCATTTTCAAGTAACTTAGCTTTTCATTAACCTCTATTACACAATATAATCTTATCATTATTCACAGCAAAAAAGAAAAGTGAATAGATACAGTCGCCATATCAAAGTAGTTGCATTTTTTCTCTCCAAGTTTGGCTCAAATTGTGTTTTTCCGCAGGTGAAAAAATGCTACGCATAGACTGTCTAACTCGGGAATCCCGTTTTTGTGGGACTGAAACGGATGACGATTGAAAGCTGCGGGATTCAAGTGCTGTTTAATTTTTGTGGCAATGTTGTTGACTCAGATTAAAGTGGTATGTGTTGTCCTGTGCCTTATTGGCTTCAGGGAGCCCTGGAATACCTCAGGTAAAGACTTTTCAACTCTTTTGTTTATATACTTAAATCTTTGTTGTTATGCACTATTTACATTAATCATATGTGCATGCTTGTTTTCCCTGTGATCATAATAGTAGTACTTGATTTTATTAGCTATTTCAGTGCTGTTGGACTGTGGCACTGGCACTTCTGTGGCATGTTTCTGCCAGCCGTTACGTCAGAGTAGCATATTTTCCACCTTTATTTTCTGCAAGCCTCTATGCTTAAAACTTTGGTATTGTATTATTCATACTCAGTTTATCATGGCATTTCTCACATAGCCCCAGATAGCTCAGACTTGTTTGTCTTACAGCTAAAGTTGAAAGATTTTGGGTGTAACTCACCAGTCTGTGCTGTCATGCAGATGTTACAGCGGTTCTGCATGGAGGACTCGCACATCAAGGTTTTATCAGATCTGTAAATGATGCCAGTCTGATGTATGAGGTAAGAAGGTATAGCTATATCCATATATTGATGTACAGTAATTAAATTAATTATTGAACACATTAATTTGTTTCAAAGATCAGTTAAAAGCTATTGGTTAAACTATGTGGCAGTGTGTCACTGCACTGGAAGGACAAAATTTCTCTTAAACACACTTTGAGGCGCTTTTTATGAACATTTTATTGTACATAACGTGAAACAGAAATTCATTCTACATTTCATCGAAAATAGTTTAAACATTTTTAATTGTTCCATAAGTATTATTATGCATGCAGTTTTGTATTGATAGACTACATGGCCTATTTAATCAGTTCTCACGCTCCTGGACTGTTTAAGCAAAATTGCTATGATTATAATCTTATGATCATCTAACTAAACTACAAATATATACAATTGCTGAAGAAAGAACTCTATGGAGTCTCAAAATGCACATGGTGATAGAAAACATGAGCTAGAAGGAATTTATATTTTCTGAATTTGCAAGCAAAATGTTTGTTCCCCAAGAAACTATGCATTCTCTCATAAGAATATTGTTCCCCAGAAACTTCTGCATTCCCTCGAGAAATTTTTACATTTTAGTGCTATTTTAAGCAAAGGCACATTTAAACACAATATTGTTGCAAGCAAACATAAGCTATTTTTCCCCCATCACCACATTCTCTAATGAGTACTATATAGATCAGCTCACAATTGCTTTTTTTGTTGTTTTTAAATCCTAGTTCTTATGGAGAGGACTGGAGATCGATGCTGACAGTAATGTTGTTATGCAGGATCAAGAAATT
>JAUMHE010000024.1:2020277-2031160 GCA_032359235.1 Enteromius mattozi
ATAAAGGATGAACTGACTATTTACTAATGCTTAACTAATGATTCATAGCGTGTAGTTATTATAAAGTGTTACCGAAAATTCTGAGAGCTTTCTGACCCTCCTTAGACAGCAAGGGTTCATAGACAGCTTTACAAAATTATGGATGAACAACTGATGGCACATAGACTATTTTATAAATGTCCTCATTACCTTTTTGGGCCTTAAAAGGCTGGGTTAGAAAGCTCTTGGATTTCATCAAAAATATCTTAATTGAAGATAAACTAAGATCTTAAGGTTTTGGAACGGTATAAGGGTGAGTAATTAATGACAGAACTTTTGCAATTTTCGGGGTGAACTAACCTTTTGTAACTTCATATCATGTAACTTAAATGTTAGACACAATATGGTGATATTTCTAATTTCATTTTGTCCACCAAGGAGAACCATTCCAAACAAAGCCAAAGCAGGATCAACTACTTCATATATATATACAACTGCAAAACATAAGCCAGATGTGTTTGTAAAAGTCTTCAAGTATAATTAAAACTCAGTATCATTTAATCACCATCATGTCATTCCAAACCTGGAAATGTGACTCTTTATTTTCTGTGGAACAGAATATACAACTGTATTGTTGTTAACAATTTTTCATCTGAAGAAAAATCGGTAACACTTTATTTCAGTAGTCTACTTTACACATTCTACTAATGGTAAGTAACTTTGCAACTCAATTAGCAGTCATTAGAGTATTAGTAGACTGTCTGCTTCTCTCAAACACTTTATTTTGATGGGTCCACAACATAGAACATACTGATGATAAGAAATTTTGCAAGTCAACTTATCCTAGTAACCCTAAACCTAGCCTAAAAGTCTACTCTGAGAGTTAATAGACATGTAGCTACAAATGAATGAGAATTAGTTAGATATGTAGTTACACAGTTACTCTTAGTTAGCAGAATGTCTAAAGTGGACTATCAAAATAAAGTGTATCCGAAAAATCTTTCTGAGAAAAAAAAAGTTGTGAGTTGTGGCAATTCATTGAGCGCCATTGTATTATTATAAGTCTATTCTCACTGCTTCGATTTCAAGGTTTATAGGGTCCAATGTTGTTTAAAAAAATAAAATAAAATACAGATACAGGTTTGGACTGACATTATGGTGAGTAAATAATAGAAGATTCACTTCTGAGTGAACTATAGCTCTAATAATTTAAGATCTGCAAAGTTCTAACCGAAATCACCATGGTTACCAAACAGACAAGACTCCCGATCAAGGATGTTTCTGTACTATGACCTTCGAATGAAAGATATTTTTATAAACATGTTAATGATTCATGTTGACATGCTAATGAGTTTCAAAAACATCCCAGTGAGGCAAACACGATGCTTAGTAATTAAAAGAAAGATCTGATCAGAGGTCGCCAAAAGTGAACAACACCAGACCTTCCGATTCAAAGCGAATTACAATCACGGCAGTGAGAGCTGTTCAATTCTGCTGTAGCGAATACGGCGAGAACTCACCCGTGACATCAATCTCATTCATGTTACATACCAAAACAGTCCAGGAGATGCTGTGAACATAGCAACAATCACAACAACACAAGCGAAACACAGGGGCAATAAGTGCAAGCCATCAACCCTCACAAGCCCAATCTAATTGAAGCTCACAGAAACACCTCTTGGCTGCTTTACCACAGCCCCAGTAACCTGCCATAATGCATTCGGCCATTTAAATTAACTCACAACATTTCCCCCCAATTTTTTTTTGGGTGAGAGGGGGTGGAAAAGCTGTGGCTGCTCAAATGAGCAATGTATCATTATCCAGAGTCCTGCATCCCCTCCTAACTGCAGCACCGCAGGCTAGGCAGCCTTGCGTGAGCTCCATCTACTGAGCCAGGCAATCTGGCCAGCAGACATGCATGTATTCATAATGGCAGCAGCCTTTCATGTAGGAGAGAGAGGGATGAAAGCTCTTTTGGAGGACACTAATGCTCATCATTACTAAATGCAACTCACATAACAGCTTATCCCACCCACAGAATGTGACTAGTAAATACATATTACTACAGCGGTTCAATTTGATTTAAAGCAAAGAGACTGAGTCGTAATTACTGTAAAGACGGTTAAATGCAAGATACTTGTAATGTTGCCTGATTATTTTTGTCTGTTCTCTGTCTTTTTTAAACTGAAGGAGTGGATAAATACAGATGGACATACAATTTTATTTAAAAGTTTTCTTAACCTTTCTATTAAACTACACAAATCCTCTACTGCAAAAAAAACAAACTAAGTTTAAGTATCTTGTTTTAGTTTAAGTTAAATTTAAGTCGAGATGCATTTACTTGAGTAGCAAAATGGCTTAAGATATTAAGTTTTGTTTTCTGAAAAATGAATCAAAATTGAGTGAGTTTATGCTTAAAAAATACAAAATATAAATCTGGCAATGCAGTAAGATTACACTTACTTCAAAGGGGAAAAAACCTTTTTCCTTGCTAAAACTCCTGGAGATCTTCTGACATTTTGCCAAGTTAATGTGTCTTGATTTAGGAATGTTTAGATATTTGATTTGAAAAAAAAAAAAAAGTTAAAACTATTTTGCAGTGTGTGTGTGTGTATAGTAAATAAACAAACCACATTTCTGTCACAATAAATCAAATGGAATCTCAGCATAAAACAGTAAACCACTCACAGTTCTATGTTTTCTCATCTTGCTAAAAAATACATACAATTTTACTACCCCTTCAGTCCCGTGCAAAAAAACCCCCCCAAAAAAACAAACAAAAAAATTATTAATTAAACACTGCCAGGAAAATGAAAATTCCTTTTTTTTTTAAAAACTATGATAATGTCAACAAAAAACATTTATATAGAATGGATTAGGGATGCATAATATGTTGATACCCTATAATAATACTAATAATTTAATAACAATTAAATGCAATTAAGAAAATTAATATTTTCATACTTACATTTTGCAATCTTAATGGACATCATTAATTATGAATTTTGTGTAAGTAAATTAAGCAAGCTACATAATAATTTCATTTGAGTGTAACTGTTCTGATATTCGCCTCACAGCATCAGGCTTATATTTCCTCTTTTGTCTTTCTCATCCCCGTCTTTGTGCCAGAGAGTAAAAGCTGAACAGGATTACGACAGGAAGCTGTTCAGTGGGATTTAGAGGCTTTTCATCCTCAGTGGAACTGAGAGTTTTAATTCAGTCCAGACCCATATTAGGCCGCTGGTCAGCTGAATATAGATGCTGAAATAGGTGTTCTCTAGCCAAGGGGGGAAACTGAGGGGCGGCAGCGCAGTGGCTGATTTTGAATGATGCCTTTGCCGTCTTGAGTAATGAACAGGTCAGAAAGGTCAAGCCATTACAACTGCAGCTACTTAATTATTAATTACACACTTATATAAAGCAAAGGACAACTTCACTATGTTGTGTGTGTGTGTGTGTGTGTGTGTGTGTGTGTGTGTGTGTGTAAGAGATGTGGAACCTAATGCACACACATGCAGTAGGTACAAATGTCTAAAATATCTGGGATAGCCAAATAGGATTTTAAAACTTACAGTAAGATATTTAGATTATATGCTATTTATAGGAAACTAATTCAATATGCAAATTAGCAACATTGATCATTTGATGTATTTGCTTTCACTGAAGCACAAGATGCTCCTAGGGTTTGGCAAAATGTGACATTCTAAAATGTGTTAAAGTATTTAAAACTCAAATTGTTATTCTGTGAAATATTAAAATATTTGTTTAAAATAATATTTCATATGGTAAAAAAAATTATATACACAGTTTTTAGAAATATACAATATATTTAATAAAAAATTTAAATTTAAAAGAGCTAAATATAAGTATTTTTACTAGTGGATTAATGCATTTTCAGGCCCCCCACTGAAAATATATACAATAGTGCCCACAAAAGTTTTCTTGCTTGTTCTCTCTCATATGCATGCACATAAACTAACAGCAGATGCAAATAGTTTAGAGTTATACAATGTAGAAATGTTCCATGTTCAACAAGAGCTACATGGGATGAGATGGATTTAACTTAATAATTACACGTGGTGACAGAAAACCACACTTGGCTCACACAGTTACTGTATGCAATTAAAATATTATTCATTACCTTTTAAATACAACACTGGTGCCGAAATCCCATTAAATTTGGGATAATTGAGTGTGTTTAATTATCAGCTGTGGCATGAAGTTAGTTTAGGAGAAAGTCAGTGTGAGAGAGGGAGAGAGAGAGAGAGAAGTGCGAGTGAATGGTGACCTAGTTAATGTCAGAAACATTGTGTTTTAAAAATGACCTTGCTCTTGAAGCTGGGCTCAGAATAACTCAGAATAACTCTTCTCTTAGACACCCAGGGCATATGAGAGTAATAATGTTCAAATGCTGTATCTTTTTCCTCTCACCTAGCAAAATTATGTGTATTGCAAAAATATTACCGTTTCAGGGCAGGCCACACACCATTTTTTCTGTAAGTGATGCGCTGCATGAAATGTCACTGAGTAAAAGCTGTTTTTGGCTTGCAACTGAGAATTATTTGTTATGGAGATGACTTATGATCTCTAAACTATGCTTTAAGCCAGTGGTTCTCAACTGGAGGATCACAAACCAAGAAAGTGGGCCGCAGGTCTGTCCTGACAGGGATAGCAATGAAAAAACAATGCTGAATGCAAATGTTAATATTGTTAAATTATTATCTTTTATTGTAAAACATTACAGTATTCAGCACAAAAATGTTGTTTCCATATTATTTGTCATGTTTATTTATCTTTTGTTGTCAATATTTTAGCACAAATTCATTTTCCACAATTTTTTAGTTGTAAAATTCTGCAGTATTTTTGGCACAAATTCATGTTTCTTTATCCTTGATTGTTAAACTATAGAATATTTTGGCACAAATTCATGTCCCTTTATCTGTTGTTGTAAAATACGACAGCATTTTTGGCACAAATTCAAGTTCCTTTATATTTTGGTGTCGAAAACTACAATATTTAGGCACAAATTCAGATTCCTTTATATTTTCTTGTCGAATTCTACAGTATATATATATATATATATATATATATATATATTTATTTTTTATTTTTTTACTAATTCATGCTTCCATATCCTTGATTGTCAAACTCTACAATATTTTGGCACAAATTCATGTCCCTTTATCTTTTGTTGTCAAACTACAGTGTTTTGGAACAAATTCATATTTCTTTATAATTTCTTGTTAAATTCTCTAGTTTCTTTTTTTTCCACAAATTCATGTTCCCATATCTTTGATGTAAAACTCCACAATATTTGGTACAAATTCATGTTCCTTTACATTTTGTTGTGAAATTCTACAGTATTTCTTGCACAAATTTAAGTTCTTATATCCTTGATTGTCAACCTCTACAATATTTTGGCACGAATTCATGTCCCTTTATCTATTGTTGCAAAATTCTACAGCATTTTTGGCACAAATTCACATTCTCATATTCTTGGTTGTCAAACTCATACAATATTTTGGCACAAAGTCATGTTCTTTCTTATTTTGTTGTGAAATTCTACACTATTTTAGGCTGAAACTCATGTTCTTATATCCTTGATTGTCAAACTTTACACAATTTTTGCACAAAATTCTAAAGTTTTTTTTTGGCAGAAATTCATGTTCCCATATTGTTGATTGTCAAACTCTATAATATTCTAAGACAAGTTCATGTTCCTTTATATTTTGTTGCCAACCTCTACTATATTTTGGCACAAATCCATATTCCTTTATATTTTCTTGTCGAATTCTACAGCATTTTTTGCACAAATACAAGTTCCCATATCCTTGATTGTCAAACTGTACAATATTTTGCCACAAATTCATGTCCTTTTATTTTTTTGTTAAATTCTACGGTTTCTTTTTTTTTTTCCCCCACAAATTCATGTTCCCACATCCTTGATTGTAAAACTCTACAATATATGGCACAAATTCATGTTCCATTATCTTTGTTGTGAAATTCTACCATATTTTGGCACAAATTCATGTTCCTACATCCTTGATTGTCAGACTCTACAATATTTTGGCACAATTTAACGTTCCTTTATCTTTTGTTGTCACACTACCGTATTTTGGCACAAACTCAAGCCATGTGGAAGAAGCCATCCAAATCCAGCAGATGCCAATATGGACAGGTTGCGTGACAAAATATACAAACACACAATATAAAAAAAGATTATGACTCGGATTACATTATCAGATTGCAATACAATACAAACACTTTGGTCTATATGATTCCTAAAGTAAAACCAGTTGACAAACACTGTTGCTTTAAATGTCCAATTCACAAAACCAGCTTGTTTAATATTTACTCCATAAATGAAAGCGTCTACCTGTTTGTCTGCACATTTTATCTTGTCTGAAACTGACTCGTCATAAGCCTCCGGTAACATGCTGCGTACTGGCCCCGGAGCTCCTCTTCTCCTTAGGCCGGCTGTGCAGTTCTGCCTGGCCTGCCCGGTTCAAGCTTAGAGCAGGATGGCTGGGGGCAGTTGAGTCTGGTGTTACTGAGCGAGATGGAGTCGCTCTGCCTGCAACTCCACCGTGCTTCATTAGGAAACAAAATATAAGCTTTCCACTCCATTACCAATGACTTTAGGAGTGAAAGCACATAAGACGGCGACTCACCTCATCAGCAATGCATTGCAATAAACGCGCAGGCTTGAACAGGCTACAGAGACAGAGAGAGGGAGAGAGAGAGAGGAGGGAGAGCGGGGGCAGAAAACAGCATTAGCCTACATATGATGTCTTTACAGTGGAACAGCGAGGAAAAATCATTAATGCAATAAAATGTGCCCAGATTAATCAAACGCATCAAACTCTTATGAAAATATCACAGGGGTAGAAATGTTCTATTACGTCTAATGGTGTCTAATCTAATACAGGCAGTTAAGGGCTTGGGTATTTCTTCATTGTGAAATGCAATTTGGGAAGTTTAAAGGGAGCCAGTGAAGCGTGGGTCTCACACTGCCGACAGGAACATGGGGCATGATGATATATTTTTTTCCCTGTCTCTCTCTCCCCTTTCCTTCAAACTCATAAAAGCTCACTATTAAAGATCCCTGGATGGAGTGCATTTGAAAAGCTGAAAAAAAAAAAAAAAAAAAAAAAGAAAAGATGATAGGCAATATGTAATTAGCATGTCATAATCAAAACGACTCATTCGGACACATTATGATCACAGGGAGGAAATTATTGCATCGCTAGTGGCAATCTGTGGGCATGTGTTAACACCATTTCCATAATGAAAATACACAAATGTTAATAGCCCGCGCCTTGATTTGGAGGGGGAATACGGAAAAGAACGTTAATTTCACACTGCACTTTCACTAGCCCTTAGGTTGTTGGAGAATTGCAGGGTTGAAGAAACACATATATAGGCTCAACCCATTCGCAAATGTTGTTTTTCCGATTTCTCTCATTCGGCGACGTTCTTCTAACGCTGAAAAAACCCCGAGCATCTCTCCCATGCCACTCTTTTCCAGAGAGGCCCCACACAAAAATCCTCATTTTCAATTAAAACCTCATTTAATTTGAAGTTGACATCAAATCATAAATGGGAATTAGCATATTTGGGTGCATGCCAAAGTGTATGTTGTGTTTTTTTTTTTTACTTTAAAAATTGATTTCAGCTCCATCCATTTACTTCAGAATGGCAATGATTGATGAGAACGCAGCTTTCTTTCTCAACACAAACAAAAAGTAACAAGTCCTGGCAAGTTCTTTTCTTTTTAAGGATTATACAACTCTTTTTAAATTCACAACAAACAATAATTTGCATGTCCAATGATCATGCTCAAATGGAGTATTAAGGCAACATGAAACAGACTGAAGAAAGAGTGCAAACGCAATAACACAACGACATGTTTCCTCAGGGTTTAAAGACACAAAAAAAATGAGATGACTATATCCAATTTGTTCTCGCTCATAGAACAGATACGGTTAAATTAATAGCATGTTACATTTAAGAAGTCAAGGTTTGTGCATGCTGAATCATCCTCTTCTCTGATATTTACTTTAGGCTGAGAGGCTAAGACAATGAAAGAAAGTGATGTCAGCATTTTCAGAACATTTCAGCAACAACAACAATATAGATACAATACAATAATAATACAAATCAGAGTCAGAAGACATATTTGGTGTCTTGTGACATTTCCTGCTATGCTGTAAAATTAAACTAAAATTACCACAATACATTTCCTATTAAATTATCATTTGAGTGTTAAAAAAACCCCTACAGATTGCTGTCCTGCGATTCACAACCAAACAGACATTCAAATATTTGACTACTGTAGAACCAAAATTTGCAATTAAGAACACGGAAAGCAACTTTCAAATGAGTTATAAAGGTGGGAATTCAGAAACTTTTGTTGTATCTCGAGTTGATCAATCATAGGACAGGCCTGAGACACCCCCCTTGTGGATTTCTTCAATGCCCTATTTCCTGGACGGGACACAGTAAATTACTTGCTCATTTTACAGGCCCTCTTTGACAAAGCCACAATGCATTTATTGATTCATTCTCTAAATCAAATAAGGCTTTTTCCCCCCTCTGCGTTAATACCTAGAGACCCCCTACCTGACACAATATCCATTCTGCTGCTGGAAAATGAAGTATCAGTCGACGAGGATAATGAATTCATCCTGCATTGCTAAAATAACTCTAATTGCCAACCACATGCTGGAGCAATTGGAAAATAATATTAATGCGCATTTGCTAGGTGTATTATCCATTTGTCCAAGTCAATAAGAACTGTCATTAAAAGCGGCAATAAAACTCACATTTCGCCTGCTTATTTATCTCACAGGGAATTCAAACTTGCATTTAGCACATTTTGCAGACTGATTACTTATCACATTACAATGCTTTTTCATGTTAAAATTCAAATGGGATGTTTCTGGAATGAATGGTACAGTTTAATTTGCATATTTATTATCTTTATGGGTAAGGTTCCAGAGTAGAGTTTGAAAGTAATCATAAAAGCGCATATTTCCTCTTCATCGCATCATTTCTCATCAGCCATATTGGCCCATTTCAACACTTTGGTTCTAATAAATGATTCTTTGCATTATTTTGTGAGAAAAGTTATAAATACGTTAAGTTTACCAACTCTACAGTGCGTGTCAGGCCAAAGTTGAAAAAACATCACATTCTCTCGGTTCCCTTTGAAATAATCCAAAAGCAGCTGTCCAAAAAGCACAAAATCAACCTCAAGGTCCATGAAAGCACAGCTCTAATTGACAGACCTTGGAGTTTCTGAAAAAAGGGTGACTACCTGTGATCAACAGCTGCTTTTGAGCCCCTAATTCACTTCAGAAGAGAATAAGCGGAGGGTAGCGGGAGGACGTTGGGTGCTGAGCAAGGGCATTTGGCTTTGGTCTCCATGGAGATAAAAGTAAAGGAGAATGTAAGAAGAGAGAGGGAGAGAGGAAAGCCCTCTGTGTCTCTCTTCACTCTGCCCCATTGTTATCAAAATGACAGTCCTGTGGGTGAAATGAAATCCAGGCAAGTTAGCTCCGTCAGGACAGAGGTTAGCACTCTGTTCATCTGTGTGGGAATTATGGGCCGGCCAGGCGCCCGCGGCACATGGGTTTAGCTGTGACCTCAGACATGGCCTCTCTCAGCAGCGGACAAATTTTATCACGCCCACTTTCGAAGGACCCTACCCAAAACCCCAGCCTCTGGCACACAGTTAAATGCCAAGACACACACACACACACACCAGTATCGACAACTTCTGTCTAGTAGTTCTTAATAGCAGCAGTGTCTAGGAGTACCACAAAAAATAACTTTTCTTTCACTGGGAAATATTTCTATCAACACATGTGTGTTAAAATAAAAATGTTGGTTACATAGATATACAAAATAAATTAGCTCAGAAAAGATGATAATATGGAAGTGTCCCTGAGAGAAAGTACACTATGTTTGCACTGTAAACAGGTCTTGCTGAAATGACTCACACATTTTTAAATTAAAATAAGAAGTCCTTATATGCTGAATATAACTTAGCAGAGGCTTTATAACCAAGTGTAAGTATTAAATGAAAAAATAAGGGGCCCTCTATAGTAATAAGTATAAGTATATAAAATAATGATTACATTTAATATTATTAAATATAGCAAATACGTTGAATTATATAGTGGTTGCCTGAGATGACAATTGATTAAAACAATTACAAAATATCTGACTGCAGAAATGTGACTGAGCAATAAGAATAAATCACTGCATAAAGTCGTCTAAGATAGGTTAGTTGTCACAAGAACTACATCTTAGCTCAGTAACACAACTACTTTTTCATTTAAAATCATTTATGTTTTTATCCAGCAAAGGTGTATTAAAAATTTAAACCCTCATTATTAAAAATTCCAAAAAATTCAAATGTTACAAAATATGTGTTTAAAGTAAATGCTGTTCAACTGAACTTTCTATAAAGAATCCTGAGAAAAAATGTATGACACTTTCCACACAAATATTAAGCAGCCCAACTGTTTTTACATTAATAAGAGAAGTTATTTGAGAATGAAATGAAAATATTAGGTTGATTTCTAAAGGATTACGTGACTCTGACGACTGGAGTAATGGCTGATGTACATTTAGCTTGCTATTACAGGATTCATAAATGAATGATATTTTTAAATATATAAAAATAGAAAAACAAGATTACAGCTTTTACTGCCTGAGCAAATGAATGCATCCTTGGTGAGCATTAGAGACTTGTAGTGCACTGTAAAGCACTGTAGTGTGTATACAATCATACATACATATATATACACATACACACACATATACAGCTCTGGAAAAAAATAAGAGACCACTGCAATTTACACCTAAATCAGTATCTATCTGAGTATTCTAAGCTC
>JAUMHE010000024.1:2056994-2126789 GCA_032359235.1 Enteromius mattozi
ATTAAAAATATTTATATATAATATTATATATAACCACCTTACCGTGGTGGAGAGGTTTGAGTGCCTGAACGATCCTAGAAGCTATGTTGTTGGGGGCTATATGCCCCTGGTAGGGTCTCGCAAGGCAAACGGGTTCTAGGTGACAGGCCAGACAAGGAGCGGTCCAAAAAACCCCTTATGGAAAGGTGCCAGGCCTAGGGTTGGGGCTCGTATGCGAGCGCCTGGTGGCCAGGCCCCGAAAAAGGCTGTAAGAGGCCGGTGCATAGTGAGTTGGGCAGCGGTCGAAGGCGGGGACCTCAACGACCCAATCCTCCGAGCCTGAGTTAGTGCGGGAGGTTGAGAGGCACCGACTAGAGATAGTCGGGCTCACCTCCATGTGCAGCTCGGGCTCTGGAAACCCAACTTCTCGATAGGGGTGGACTCTCCTCTACTCTGGAGTCACCTGCGGTGAGGCGGTGGGCTGGTGTGGGGTTTGCTCATAGCTCCCCAGCTTAGCTGTCTTGTGTTGGAGTTCACCCCGGTGAATGAGAGGGTCGTTTCCCTGCGCCTTCAAGTTGGGGTTAGGTCTCTCACTGTTGTTTGTGCCTATGGGCCCGGCCTTCTTGGGGTCTCTGGAAGGGGGACTTCAACACTCAAGTGGGCAATGCTAGTGACACCTGGAGGGGTGTGATTGGGAGGAACGGCCCCCCTGATCTGAACCCGAGTAGTGTTCTGTTGTTGGACTTCTGTGGTAGTCACAGTTTGTCCATAACGAACAGCATGTTCGTGCATAAGGTTGTCCATTAGTACACGTGGTTCCAGGACGCCCTAGGACAGACTCGGCAGGCAGGCAGGATCTCCTCAATCCCACCGACGCATCTTCCATTAAGGAGGCAGAGGCCGGGGGCCCAGAGGTGGACTCGACCATTACCCGGGCTGAAGTCGCCGAGGTAGTTAAGAAGCTCCTTGGTGGCAAGGAACCGGGAGTGGATGAGATCCGCCCTGAGTACCTAAAGTCTCTGGATGCCATGGGGCTGTCTTGGCTGAAGGTTGGGGACAGTACCTCTGGACTGGCAGACCGGGGTGGTGGTCCCTCTTTTTAAGAAGGAGGATTGGAGGCGGTGTTCCAACTGTAGGGGGGATTACACTCCTCAGCCTCCCCGGGAAAGTCTATGCCAGGGTACTGGAAAGGAGAATTCATCCGATATTCGAACCTTGGATCCAGGAGGAACAATGCGGCTTTCGTCCTGGTCGTGGAACACTGGACCAGCTTTATACCCTCCTTAGGGTAATGGAGTTTGCTCAACCAGTCCACATGTGTTTTGTGGACTTGGAGAAGGCATTCGACCGTGTCCCTCACAGTGTCCTGTGGGGGGTGCTCTGGGAGTATGGGGTCCGGGGTTCTTTGCTAAGGACTGTCCGGTCCATGTACGACCGGAGCAGGAGCTTGGTTCTCATTGCCGGCAGTAAGTCAGACTTGTTCCCAGTGCGTGTTGGACTATGGCAGGGCTGCCCTTTGTCTCCGGTCCTGTTCATTATTTTTATGGACAGGATTTCTAGGCGCAGTTGGGAGCTGGAGGGGGTTCGGTTTGGGGACCACAGGTGAGTATACAATATCCTGTTGGCTCCGTCGAACCAGGACCTACAGTGGGCACTGGGGTGGTTTGCAGCCGAGTGTGAAGTGGATGGGATGGGAATCAGCACCTCCAAATCTGAGGCCATGGTTCTCAGCCGAAAAAGGGTGGCCTGTCCCCTTCAGGCTGGTGGGGAGTTCCTGCCTCAGGTGGAGGAGTTGAGATCCCTGATACAGGCGGCTGAAATGAGTTTCCTCCGTAGGGTGGCTGGGCACTCCCTTAGAGATAGGCTGAGGAGTTCGGTCACTCGGGAGGAGCTCGGAGTAGACCCGCTGCTCCTCCACATCGAGAGAGGCCAGCTGAGGTGGCTCGGGCATCTGTTCCGGATGCCTCCCGGACGCCTCACTGGGGATGTGTTCCGGAAATGTCCTACTGGGAGGAGGCCCCGGGGAACACCTAGGACACGCTGGAGGAACTATGTCTCTCAGGATGGATAAAATATAAGAATAAATATAAAATAATACATAAATGTATAAACGTAAAATATTTTCAGAATATATGTTGTGTCTGTATTAAAATAAATATACATAATGTTAACACTTTTATCCTGGATGTGACTAATCATGATTAGTCATTTTACAGCACTAATTTTAAATGGTTCTGGTGTTCACACTATTAAATGCACTTCTTTTTTGAGATTATTAATAACGGAATGAATTCTGTCACCTATTCTTATTGGCACTTTGAACACGTGTATATACAGCTCCTCCCTGATGCCATTAGTGAAGCGACGGCTAGCAATTAAACAAGAACTTTGATGGAAATGTTTAATGTCTGCAGGTAACTCTTGGTGCAGCATTATTGGTTCTTGATTAATCCATTCCCTTGTCTCTCCTTACAATGACCTTGTTGTGGAAATCACAGATCAATAGCACGAAGCGACGCTGTACATAACTCAACCCATCACTGAGCTAATAAAGCACCAGTGCCAACCCCTGACCGGCAAATTAAAACCCAATCAGAGAGGCCCCAAGGGGCCCAGGAGAGAGTACAGCAAGGCCAGTGACTCACACAGACCTGGAGTTTTGAACAGAGGACTTAATCAGTCACTGATTAGAGTGGCAATCAGAGCATAGGCTAACGTACAGCAGGGATGCTATAAGTGTAATTATACTTCCTCCAACGCTACTGAGATGTATACTACCACTTACTAATATTTCTTGAAAACCCATATTGGTTCTCCTGACTCACAGTTCATATGTTTTCTGTCTTTCACTCACATGCCCACACAAACCCAAAGGGAAATTTAATTGCTCAGAGGTTGTGCTTTTGCAGTTCAGGATACTCGAAGCCAATATGAATAAAAGATTATTTCCATAATTTGATGTATTTCTGAGAGAAGAAAGATATGCAGTGAGAAAAAACACTTGAATGGGTAATACATACTTTACCAGAATTAGAACATTGTCTTACACTTTCTTACAGTGTAAATACTGTTCAAACAGAAACAAACTAAATATTTGATGGGATATAGTATGAGCATTTTGACTGATAGCTAATATATGGCTATATCGTAGCATAATACTGTATAAAATAATTTGATAAGAAAAGTTTGAGTTCATATTGAAACCTTTTTCATGAAAAATATCTGAGGAGCAGAAAACAAAGTAAATCCTCCATTTGCTGATATTTGCTTTGTCCTTACTATGGGAATACAAATACATGTAAACTTCTAATTACCACACACTGATCCTTACAAACACGTTATTGAATTTTAAACTATAATTGAGACATAATTTGATTTACATTAAAGAAATCATTAAAGTCACTTTAATGTCACTTTACAATATCTGTGAGGACTTTTCCAGAAATCTGGTCCACACCCAAACAAACAATCACTTTTGTACAAGCAACTGACAAGAAAGTTGAGACGTGCTAGGCTAAAACTGTACCTCAAATCTTCCACCTAATCAACATATTCACTTTCATCTCTGTCAGGCAACACAGTACACACAAAGAGTATAGAAGCCTAGGTACTTCTATACTCTTTGGTACACATCTGCTCACTCCTGCATGTGAAAGAGGTGTCACAGAGGAGGTACAAGGGGGCCATCTAAAGGCCTGGAGGAGAAGGACTAGCATAAGTATGCTGACTTCAGCTAGAACACTAAACTACAGCAGCTATACCAGTAAGTGAACAGGGCTGTAGTGACAGTTGTGTGTGATTTGACAGGTTGACAGCACTGTGGTCTCTAGTGGACTGAATCAGCAATTCATTTCTCTATGTATCTGCTGTTCACCCTGTACAGTATGTCACTCTGCCTACACCCTTAACCATATACCAAAGGACAAACACAGCAATATGTAAAAAATACTGAGCTCCATTTAACATCATTTAGCCTATTATTAGGGCTACACTGAGACAATCAACATCTGTTGATGTATTATATATGTATTCAACATTGGCCTGGTTTCATAGACAGGGTTTAGCCTAAGCCAGGATTAGGCCATAGTTTAATTAGGACATTTAAGTAATTTTTTTATAAACATGCCTTAGAAAAAAGCATTACTGGTGTGCATCTTAAGATAATAGAAATTCACTGACTGAATTCACTGTTTTAAGATCAATCAGTGTAACTGTCTTTCAGTTTAAACTGCTCAGATTTACATTTATTTAGTCTAGGACTAGGCTTAAGCCTTGTCTGTGAAACTGTGGGTTAATGTGATAACCTCAGAATAAGGTAAGAGGGTACTGCGACATAAGTCCTTAGTTTTAATTTAGCTTAAACACAAGCTGTGGTCTATTGATAAGCACATGCTCCAACATATTGAGCTGTGGTGCTCATAAAGTGATATGAATTCAAAACCAACATTTCCCTATACCTTTTCCCACTTTCCCAATCATTTCCAGTGCACTCTTCAGTGAATAAAAAGAGGTAAGGAACTTGCCTCCAGCACTCTAATAGATGGCATCAAGACTGTTATGCAAATCAGTTGGTCAGTCCATCATTTGTCAGCATAGCCTCACTGAAATGGAGCGCCAGAGATCCGGCTCTGTCTCTCTGGACATGATTGGTAGCAAAACTGTCAAACTATTTCACAAAGCCAGCCACAGAAAGGCTCTGATTATGTGTCTGTCAGTAGTCTGGTAACTACAGCAGATGGCTTCAGTATATTACGTATGGGATTACGTAGATCATTTTATGAAGTTATCCTGTTAAAAACACCACCAGACAGAAATATCATATAAGTAATGTTTATTTTTAAAGGATATTTCATTGTTTAGTTTAAGAATATTAGCCATTCCCTGAGCATAAACTTATAGTGGTTGATTACCACTAACCATAGAAAGATATTGCTCCAGCTGAAAAGGAAAAACAAGTTTATCCAAGTGAATTTAGTTAAATGTTCAATTTCAGCTAAGACCATCACTACATACACTGCCACTTATAGGTTTAGGGCCCTTTAAATTTTTCACCATCACTGTATACTCACCAAGTCTGCTTTCATGTGATCAAAAAATATATTAAAACATACAGTGAACACTATTACCATTTAAAATAACCAATTGTATAAATGTACTGTACTTTAAATGCAATTTATTCCAGTGATGACAAAGCTAAATTTTCAGCAGTCATTTACTTCACTTTTCAGTGTCACATGTTCCTTCTGAAATCTTCTGATTTTGTGCTCAATTCTTATCGTTGATCATTGTGCTATTTAATAGTTTTTGGAGAACTTACCATTAACTTTTTTTTTCTTCAGGATTTTTAAAATAGAAATCTTTATAATGCATAAGTCTTTACTGTCCTGCACATCCTGATTTAGCAAAGTTCAATGTGTCCCTAGGTCAACATGTTTTGTTGACCCTGGAATAACATTTTAATGCAAAAATAGTCTTGACCACATCTCTACACCTAAACCTAACCTTACCTTACCTATGAGTAATGCCTAAAATCAGAGGAAGTGATAGATGACTTACACTGATGCACCAAACACTGATTGTAAGCCTAAACTTCACAAAAATTGTAAACTGGTTCTTCAAATCTGATTGGTTAATCACGGTGTTGTTGACCCAGGGACATGTTGCACTTGGTAAAACCAGGTTAGCAGTCACGGTTGCTCAATTTAATGCATCCTCGATAAAAAAAATTATCTTACAGACCCCAAACTTTTGAATTGTAATGCAAATATGCAATAAAAAACAAAACTGACTTAAATTCATGAGAGACTTCTAGGAATAGTAGTGCATTAAAGCGCAATCTGTAATTTCCAAAGCCTAGTGAATTTCTGCAGCTGAATTGTGGCTAATTTGATAGTATGTTATTGCAATCAGTGTTTGTTTTGTGGTTACATAACCTCTACTACATTCTGGGACTCGGGGGGAAGACAATATTCTCTGTTCTGCCCTGTCCTATATACTGTAGATACTGCATTTAGCTAATGTCAAGATCATTGTAAAAGTAGAATGTGAGAAGCATTTGCCAACTTGCCCCATCACCAAGCAGAAAAACACAGCACTACTGCTGTCCTCATGAGCAGGCCACAGAGGTCAGACTACCCTAGCTGCACAACAAGGGTTTTGTTCATTAAAAACAATAACGTGTCTCTGAACTGCTTGACATCACTTTGCTAATTAAAAATACAATGGCAGTATGTGTGGCTTTGAATATAAGATTTGTTTAAAGCACATTACATAATCCACATCATTCATCATTAAAGAAAACATTTTATTTTCTCAGGCAGATCTAGAGCAGCATCACTCTATCCCCACAAGAGACCCTCTGCTGCAGGAAACAGGAAGCTGACAGGACAAACAATGCAGCACTGTGATAAAGGCCGACAATGGTATTGTGCACTACATGTTTACCATCAGTTGTTTTTATCAAAGGATCTTAAAGTTACTTACCTCTTCTGCCATCATTCAGTCAAACAAGCAGTCCTTTTCCTACCCAGAAAGCCTGATTTCTCAAACACCTTTTTCAATGATAGCTGGAAGGTTTAACGTTTGTTTGTTAATTATGTAGTCACAATAACTACATTTTAATGACTACAAATACATAATGATCAAGCCCACTAAAAGATTCTGTGGTGGTACTATGGTACAGTGATGATTTCAGAGCATATATTTCTGGTAACATATCATGATACTAAATATCTGCCTTATGCATTTACTACCCATGGTAGTACTAGAATTCTTTTAGTTAGGGCATAGTCAGCTGGACTCTGAAAATAGAGTACAGTATTATTTATTCAGATGTGTGGACATTGTTCAGCCACCAGAGGGAGCTCTTAACCCATCATTTACTGTCCTCACAGTCCATCTTACATAAATTGCTAATTCCAATCAATTATTTGTTACAAATTATTATATTAAAGCGGCAGTTTCGTGCTCTGCTGAATGAACCCTCCTAATTCTCTCATAAACATTTTCTACTTGAGTAAAACAAAGCGTTAAGACGCTTGTGACTCATTGTTAAATCACCTCAAAGTACCCTGCAGATTTCCGGCGCAATTATCTTTGCAAAGCTTTGTAATTGTTTTACAGTTTCATTTTAACAAAATGAAAAAATAAAAATAAATTAGAGCTTCTAACTTTTGCATGTAATGAGCAACGTTTAAAAATCACTGGAATTACAAATAAACAATAAATAATCAAATGCTATTTATTAGATATTTATTAAATCATACAGCTAATAAAAACATCGGTTTAAGGCAGACTAGCAGCAAGCATTAGCTGCAAGATGGAAAATAAGAACAAATAACAATTACAAGGCTGAAAGTTAAATTGTACTATGATTTTACAAAAAAAAAGCCAGACAATGAAACCCAAATTGTGGAGCTGCGGCTGTTTGTAAGAGAACGTGAAACAATCCATACAGAAACACTTTACAAAACCCTTATTCTCCCCATTTATCAGTACAGCGCAAATGGAGAAACAAACATCCACAGGAAATTCATTGTGTGTGTTTTTTAGGGTTCATGATGAAAATCTGTAAGTGTGCAAGTGTAAATATGTGCGAGAGAAAAAAATAGGGAGTGTATTTGGCTGTTTTCGCATTAGTTTTGCCATTGGTCAAATAGAGTGCAAATATTCAATAATAATAATAAAAAAAACATTAATGATTCTCTTTAATAAAGTTTGGTAACTCAGATTCAAACTGACCTTTTTCTAAAGTGACCTTTTGCTAGTACAACCTTTGCTAAACCGTTGTACCACAGGATACAGCAGGAGGACATCACTAGCTAGACTGCTAATACTACTCCAAATATCAATAACATGTCACGCTAACACACCAGAGACGCAATCAATGTTCATCACCGCTAAGCCCCGGTAAGCTGATTAGAAATAAGTGTAATGGGTTTGTACTTAAGGCCAACACGAGCTCAGTAAGAAACATTCAGGGAAAACATTCAGTTGGGTCAACTGAGCACTGACCACGCTGGTTGGCCAACAAAACCCTTTCCCTGCGTTTTGAGAAATGGATTCTCCATGCGTCCTTCGGTCCAAACTAAGGGAGGGTTTTAACACTGCAGAGATGCTTTTGTAAAACTGGAGTGTGTCTGAAATAGCGATAAATCTTTTCTTGCAGTTTCTGGAATCAAATCCACATTTAATTGCTTCTCTCATTCCATGCACTGCTATGACAACCATGCTGGGAAAATCACAACATGGTTTCGGTCCTCTGGAGAGCCCAACCTCCAGAAAACATACATTTTACACACCGAAACGAGAAAGCACATGGAGATTGAGGAAATGATTGTGAGAGGAACAGTGTCTCTCATCATTATCTCAACAGTTTGAAACCACCGTTTTGAACTTCATCTCGTCTTTCTACCATTTCGTTGTGTGTGGACATCTACAAAACAGAGGAGGAAGCCAGTAGAGGAGGAACGGCTGATGGCTTGTGTGTAGCTGACCTGTGACAGGAAAAGGCCCCAGCAGTAAGAGTGCTCTGTGGTTCTGTGCTGTGGAGAAGACGGTTTAGGGGAGATGAAGGGACACAGGAATATTACAGGAGAGAGGTTTTGGGATACAGAGGTAAGGCCTATATTCGGTTTCTGTTCCCCCTTAAAAGGGGGGAAGACGGAGGACAGAGAGGTTCAGTCCTGTTTTCAGTCCTCTGTTTTCTTGGCCCAGGCCATGTCATCACTGCGTGGCCTCTGACCCATCAATCTCTCGATCAACCACTCCAATGTCCGCCAAAAACCCACTCTGTCCAGCGGGTAGTTCAACCACCCTGAGGGAGAGAATGACAGAGAAAGAGAAGTAGGGGTGTCAGGCACCAATGTTTATGAAGAGACATCAATGACAACGGCTCACTAAGTGCCGTAGGCGAGATAAGACATGGCCAAAACAGAAAAAAAACAAACCTTTTTGTCTTCTAAGTAGTTATTAATATGAATGCATGACTAGATGGTGGTACAGCAAAGAAAAATTTAAAATTGAGAATTGAGAATTTTTATTCAGCAAAAATGTATTCAATTGATCAAAAGCAACAGTAAGATTTCTGTTTCAAATTAATGCAGTTTTAAACTTTCTATTCATCAAATCCTCTTTTTTTATTTTTTATTAAGCTGCGCTATTTTTCTTAGCTGTGAAAATGATAAAAAGCGTTTTTTGTGCAACAAATTTTGCAAGCATCATGTGACACTGAAGACTGAAATAAATTCCATTTTACTGTCAAAGGGAATAAAATAACCCAAACTTCTAAATAGTAGTGTATATAATTAGAAAACCTAACATAAAACATAAATTAAATTTCAAGAATAAAGAAGGATAAACTTCACATCATCACATTGTAATTAATGCATTATCAAGAAATTGTAATAGATGTAAAACAGTATTTTTTCCTGTTGATTCCTCATTAATATTATATGTAAACTTGACAAAACAATCATGCCAGAGTACTCTGAAACAGGAGTAAAACTGAAAAAGGAAAAAAGAAAAGGTGAAGCACAGACTTGATGTGTAAAACCAACCATACAAATTCCTTCCTCTCACTGAACTACACACGTTTCCGAAAACTCGCCAGCGAGAGAAAAGAGAAATGCAGGAAAGAGAGAGAACAGTGAGAGGGCAAGGCAAGCAAAAAGGAGAGAGCAAGGACAAAAGAGCAAGACAGGAAGAAAGAGGGGAAGGCACAGAGAACAACATCAAGAAGCAGTGAGACACAGAAGCTCCTGGATGGTGACTCCCAGGGGATGGACAGAAGATCAGGTGCTAGCAGTAGAGTAATGTACACACTTACTGCTATAAATATGTAGCAGCACCCCACCCCCAGCCAACCTGCCTCAACTCCACTATGTACACGCACACACACACTTCTGTTGTGCTCACAGACATGCATTCCATTGGGTTTTGACAAGAAAACCATTTCAACCATACACATTTAGACGTTTAACACACAAAAACGTGCAGAACAAAGTTCAAAGCAGTGACACACGATATATCATCCAGGCCGATTAATGAGGCATCTGGCCATTTTGAGATTATTGGCTGATAATCATGTGTTTACTTGAGAAATTGACAGAAGTTCCAAATTCCATTTAGTTTGTTTGTTTGGGTTTTTTCACTGTATATGAATGCATTTTTATTTGAATGTCAAAATGTAATCATGAAAATGTTTTCTTCTCATTTCAACAAGTTATGTATATGTTATTTGTCATTATTGAATTGTATTACAGGTATTAGTATCAGCTACTGGACATTGTTATTGGCCAATGAAAAACTATTATTCAACCATTATTTTAAATTTAACACACAATTGCTAAAGACTTAAAAAACAAGAATATAAAGATGGAAAACATTTTAATGTATTAATGCTAAATACTTGTTTCAAACACTAAAACAGAAAGTCTTAAAATGACCAATTACCATGGTCCACTGTACTGTACCATGTTCTTTGGGAGTAGCATGACTGGATGGTATAGCTAAGAAATATCTCCCAATACTTTTTGCTACAGTATTATAGGGTGCATGTTTTTTTTTTTTTTTTATCAATAAGAGGAACAACCAACGAGAATCAATATACAGTACAACAGTTAAAAAATCCAGCCATTTTCACGCAGCAATATAGAAACCCTTAGTAATAAACATCTACGTTTTTAGTACAAATCTAACTATCTACCTACAGGTGTATGTGTGTATATACAGTATAAGGTTTGTTCTCACAGGTCAGCTAAGCTTTCAGTTACCATATTCAAAGTGCTCTATGTATATCACGTCTCTTCAGAAGAAGATGGATGTTATTTATAATCTTTCAAACTTTCTGAAGCGTCAAAGTTTTGGTGGAATGCATTTTAAATGAAGTGACAGAAATCTCTCAGATTTCATTAAAAATCTCTTTCATTCCTGTTCTGAAAATGAACAAAGGTCTTCCTTTAATTTAAGAACTATCCTTTACTAGTCAAGTAACAAAAAAACATTAATATAATCCTGATATTCACAGTAACCTTGATATATTGCCCAGCCCTTTGTACAAGTACAATGGTATTCTTAGAAGTACCACGTCAACACCAAGGTAATGGTATAGAAACATGCTAACGATTCAGTACCAATGGTATTTCCACCTGACACCTTTACAGTACCATGGTACCGCCACAGTACTGGTTTCAGCGCCCCCTAAGTATGACATCACATGGTCATCCATTGCCCTTGTATGTCTGTATATAAGCACCACACTGTTCCTCGGTCACGTCTGTGTCAGCTGTGTGTGTGCGCGTGTGTGTGTGTACCTTCTCTCAACAGTGACCCTTTTGGTGCAGGAGGAGAGCAGAACAGCTCATCATGTTTGTTTGATTTTTCATCTTTGTCAAACCCACACCACCCCCACCCCCCCTTCGCGCAGGCCTATTTGTTAGCACTGACAGCAGGTTAGCATTAAATATACATGGAGGTTGTCAGCCACTGGCACACACAAAGGCGGGCCCTGGCCCCCGGGGACTCGGGCAGGGAGGGTGGAGGAGCAGGGCTCACGCAGAGAGAGACTCCCAAGCGTGCGCGTTTGTGTATGTGTGCGAGAGAGAGAGACCCTTTCCTCTCCCTTCATCAGCGTCTCCCAGTGGGATCAGGGAGCAGCAGTGGAAAGGAAAGAGGGAGGGTCAAAAGGACTGGTCTGTGCTCTGGAGCATGCGTGCGCACACACATCTGTCGTCCGCTGGGGCACAGGGTGACGCACAAGCATCCTCGCTCCCCTCTCTCCCAGAGACGCACGACGCATACTGAGTGCTCGAGCTATCATGGGAGTTTAATGCCTTCACACACACATACACACTTATGTGCCAACACACACAGCTGACTTAAAAAAAAGTTATTTTAACCCACTCTTCACAGCTACTGGCGATGCAGGCTACGCTCCGTGGAAGAATCCTTGCCAGATACTGTAGGTTACCATGATCAGCTACATAAAAGGCTCTCAGAGGAAGTTCACCTACCTCATCTCAATCTAATCCGTTAAGTATTATTGTTGTAAAGATGCCTACGGGTATATTTAAAGGTATAGTTCACACAAAAACAATTTACTCACCCTAGTGTCGTTTCGAACCTGTGTGACTTTGAAGAATGCTTCCACTGTTTTTGTCAATGAAAGGCAATGACGTATATTGCTGTTTTAGACAACATTTTCAAAATATCTCCTGGCATGATATTAGGGCGAGTAGATAATTACAGAATTTTCACATTTTTGGGTGAACTATGCCTTTAAGACAACACTGACACAAAGCTTTCACCTCATCAAGTGAAGCACGAGTGTGTACCTGTGGTGATGCAGTAGTACGTCTCATGTGGCGATACATGATGGATCCGGTGGTGTTTCCGTGGCAGCACTAGGTGGCAGTCCTGCAGTAGTGTGACCCAGCGTGGCAGGCCGAAGTAGGAGTGGGACCACTTGTGGATCTGATTAGTCATGGTTACAAAAACCGCCAACGCAAAAACAAAACATTCCCAGGGGTAGGACTCTGCAAGGGCATCTGGGAAAGAGAGATAGTGAGGTGTATGGAGAGATAAAGAAGCAATGGCAAAAGGTGGAGAGAGAGAGAGAGAGAGAGAAAATTATATGCAAATTAATACAACATGCCCTAACCCCGTAGTGAAGTTCTATCCTTACCCTTTAGCATGAGAAACATGAAATCAAATTGACCTTTCAACTTTCTTAGGACGGAGTAGATCAACAGCAACAGAAATGTTTAAACAGAATTAAATGCAATTCAACTGATTTCATGGAATTTTATCCAATGAACATTCTGTCACCATTTACTTTTATGTTTTTTTTTTTAAACAACAATGATTGGAAACCATAACTGGGATGGTGTCGTGCTCCAAAAAACAACGACATAAAGGACCAATAAGGTGGTCTACAGTACACAACTTGTATTTGAAGCATTTGAAGTCTTATGAATTCATATGATAGTTGTGTGTAAGAAACAAAACAGAATTTTAAATGATTTCAATTTATTTAAGGAAAATTAAAGAAACTGAGTCATTAATTTTTCCCCTCATGTTATAAGGAGGAAAGAATGTCATACAGGTTTGGAATAACATAAGCACAAGTAAAAGATGACAATTTCCATTTTCTCCATCATAAACTCCTTTCAACCAACATTCTCACAGCAATATGAAATCACTACACAAAACCACTCAATATGGATTATGCATACTATCTTTTTGTTAATGTTTTAAAATATAAATAAAGAAAGAAAAAAAAAGATCCAGATATATGGAACATTTAAGCCCTCTAGGACATTCTGCTAGATTTTCACTCTTGTGTTTTAAGGAAGAAAGAAAGTCATACAGTTTTGGAATAATGTGAGCATGAGTAAAGGATGACAATTTTCATTTTTTGGCTGAGCTCCTCCGGTAACCCATGCAGGGCAAAAATGGAACTAAAAACATTTTACCCTTTTCAAACCATATTCTGGTTTGTCGATTTCCCAGTTTTTAGGTATTTTAAGATGAATGTGGGACACACCGATGGCTCCAGGACAAGGAGTCGCACTCGGGTCACACTCGTTGGTTCTAAAATAGTCACGCTGACTCACTCTCACAACACACTGGAAAAGTGGGTGGATGTGTGTGTGTGTGTGTGTGTACCTGGTGGGTAGGAGAGGAATTTATAGGCCATGTGGGCCAGAGGCAGGATGGTGATCATGCAGTTGTCTCCATTAGTCTCTATGAAGTCATGCCGTGTGATAGCCGTCGGATCAATGTGGTGCTCCCGGAACGGGCGAATAAATGCCTGAATGGAAAGAGAGAGGTAAAGAGAGATGGGGGGGAGCAGAGAAGGAGAGGTTAAGGTTCAATTGAAAAACAGGCAGGGGTGTCTAGGGCTGTGATTTAGATCCATTACTCTGTGGTAATGAATGGGTACGTCTATGATAAAGGCAGGGTCAAACTAGAAGCTACTGTTGTGTTACAGTAGATTGTAAGAGCAAGCTGTAAGATCACTGGATGTGCATTTTGAAGGTGAGAAATAAAAAAAGAAGAGGAGATTAATCTAAAGTATTCAATACAGAAACATCTTCTGCTTGAAAGTTCCCTACTGATAATGAGCTGTAAGCCCACAGAAAATCTGTGTGCAGAACTCTTCACAAACATCAGTCACAAAGTTCTACACATTTGACACCCTTGGATGTTTTTTTAAACAAATATTGTAGCTCATTTTATCATTCTTTCAGCTACTGTCTAAGAATGGGTCACAATGGTCAATTAACTAGATGATCACGAAGGTCAAATTAATTCATTTTAGTTGAGTAAAAAGTTTGAGTAAAATCCTTCTGGAAAAGTTATACCTTTAAAAAATGGATTTTTGAGAATTTTGCAACAAGAGTTGCATTTTTAAGATGATGTTCAAAAAAAAAAAGAAAAAAGTCCAACATTTAAAAGCGCTGTACCATTTCACTGAACTCGTCTAGACGTCTATATGAAAGCAAGAATCTACCTTGTGTAAGAAAAACTGACAGGCGAAGCTGAATCAGCCTACTAATTTATTACACATACTACTTGTTAAGAAAGATCAGTCAACCAGCAGGTGTTTAACCCACTGTGTGACTAGTCAATTAAAAAAAAATGCATGCAAGTAAAAGTGTAGCCACCATAGCTTTACAACAAAAACCAGCACTGAAAATGCGAAAAGGCAGATTTCGCCCGGATCTGGCCATAAGACAGGGCTGGGTGGGGTTAGATGTTGACTGATAGACGCAAATTGGCCGGTTAGCGGTACTAGGTCCTAAATGAAAGATGACGCATGCGGCACGAGCTACACGTTACGGAGCAGAGAGATAACCTGGCATTAAACAGCACTTCCCCACGGTTCAGATCCAGCATCATGAAAAAGCATAACCCAGCAGCACCTGTCACTCACGCCCAGGAGTGCTGCTTTGAGACGGGCACCCGTCTGCGACCGCGCGGATGTCACAAAATGAAAGGGAGTAAGAGAAAGGATCGTATAAGCACAAAGGAAAATACAAGAATGAAGATAATTTATTTTCCACATAAAAAGGAGGAATCGTTTGGAGCCACATTACCATAGCGTTTCAGAGACGGAGCGCGGGGGGAAAAATGTCATTATCGCGTGTTTGTGGGCTGAACTCAATCACACCTATATCTGAGAGCGCGTGGCGACACTCTGCTGGAGCGGAGAAAACTATCTGTTGATATTTCGACAATTATGTTCCCTCCTGTTCTCCTCGTTTCCTTTCCGTCTCTCTGTGTGCGAGATTAAAAGAGCGCTAAGCCCCAGACAGCACACGGCGTGCATGTCGACTCACCGGCACGCTGCGGCAAACCTGTGCCTCGCCGCCGCTAATCCCACACCGTTTAACGGCCTGCCTTGCCTCGCCTCACCCGCCTTCTGCCTAATCACGACTCACATCTTCGGATTGCCCTAGCAACCCAGCCAAAGACCGAAAACCCCCGTCCTCCCCCACCCTTAACCCAGAGCGCACATGAGAGATCCATTTCATTTCTCTTTCATTTTTTCCTCCTCCCTACGCTCTTTGCTCTTAAGTGCCTGTTTAATCACGGTCATTAATGATTCTCCCTCAAGTTGGTGCTTCTTGTTTGAACATGTGGACAAAAAGCCATATATATCGGTCCGCTAAGTGCCGCCTTTAATCTGCTGGTTAAGGGTCTTAAAGCGCGGCGTTCTGGATGTCTGTAAATTCCCTCGCTTTTTTTGAAGTTCGATCACTCCCAGGTGGCGGATCCTAATTATCCTCGACAGCAGAAGGATCGGCGGTGGCTGCGGAGCCGGGTGGAAACCCCTTCACGGTGGGGCAGTGTGGCCGAGCCGTTTTACAGCACAGACGGACAATGATGAAAGCGAGAGAATGCAGGGCCCTCGGCCTGACCCACAGCGGGAGCTGGACGGGCCTTTCAGATCACCTGCTCTCTGCAATCCTGCTCTTGGCCTCAAAGTATTGGCCATATAGGACAGCTCAGCGCCTCAATGACCAGCATGTAAACATTTATAGAAGCAGGGCATAAGAAGTGGGCAGTATGACCAAAACTAAGGTACATCGTTATGGTACAATAACAGATAATATCTCTAAAAAATGCTTGATTATGATTAGTCAGCTGGGACATTCTTAAGTCAGTCAAGTCATTCCCAGACGACTAATGGCCGCTCATCCAGGTATTTAAAGCCAGTGCTACTGCTGTTTAAGTTTTTTTTAACTATTGGAGAACAAGCATTCAGAATCAATGGAAACGATTCTAATTAGACCATAGATAAGCAGTAAACAAGCTAAAAATGCTCATCGAAGGACATGCATTTAGAGCAAGAGCATAACATGATTACTTTACACAATGGAGTAAAAGATCTACTAAATCTATTTTCTGAAAAGATTTTGAATCAAATGAACCTGTTCACAGAAATGAATCTGCCTTTAAATCACTATTTGCGAAGCAAATTAATAATTAGCTTAAAATATAAAAAGGGCTCTTACAGAGGAGTGAACTGAACGCCTGATAGTACTTATTCCAACTTTTGATCCTCTAAATTAATTCTTTTGGAATCGATTCCCAGTGCTTCTTTCACTTGTCTCATTGTATCGCATGACAAATGCACTCTCTCATTTCATTCAAACACAGCTGCTACCGTCTTGCACCTCAGTTATTAACTACATTTACTCCAAAATGGATGCAAAGTATTTTAGGATTAATTGTAGGCCTACAGTAATTGTTGAAGTGTTCGTCTTGTGGCTAGAGCAATTGTTTTATACACTTCTGACTTATTTTTTTGTTAATTAGACAATGCAAATATATAAAATTAGATGTAGTTACTCCTTTTAATTTTTTTGTATTAAACACTAGATTATTAAGAAAAAAATATATATCACACCAAATCATGTCAAGATATAAATGATATAGCAGACTAATTGGAGTTGCACAGTATGAAGCGTTAATTACCGCCCAGTCCTATACGTTGCCATTTCTTCAGAGCACACATCAGACAGAGAACAATAGGAAAGATTGGTCTTACTCAAAGGACAGGCCTCAAACTGTGACAATTTTATGGCTGCACTCATTGTCAAGTGTATTCTGATCATTGCTAAACCTGTATACTTGTCATTTCCTTTTGCTGTAATCAAATTTAACAGTCCATATTTCCAGAAGTAGCCTAATAATTGGCACACGGGACCGGATTTAGCTTGGGTTAGCCATTTTTCTACTGCCAGTCTACTGCCCCCTTCCACATAACAGCACAATGACCCCTGTCAGCACAAAAACACATAAACGCTCCCAGATTCATGGGCCCTACTTGTCCGACACAGAAAGCAAGTGTCGGCTGCTTTTTAATTGGACAGCGAGGGGGTGACCTTTTCTCTGATTGGGCAAGGAGAGTGCGACCGTACTATGCATTAATGCAACCCCCCTGAGTATCCCCAGCACCCTTTGGGGTTGAGAGAGGGTGGGGTTAAGATGTGGCGCTCCAGGAAAGCAGGAAGGGCTGAACTCCCAAGGGTGGAGATGGCATTTCACACTCGCCGTTTTTTTGAGCCCGGTAAACCACAACAGGCCAATAGAGCAAAAGCTGATATGAAAATTAAACAGGGTAATTTGTTAAAATCAAACAAAATACTACGCTTAGAGACTACACCGTGCATATGAGTGTGTGGGAAATGCATGTGTGCCAGAAAGATGGTGCCATTGTACTTAAATGTGCCCACACACCTACAGCCAATAATATTCATACAGTATAGAGAAAGTTAGGCCATACATATTGAACTATGCATAGGCCTTGGTCCTTACCTTCCCAATTACTGGGATGTCCACTGAACCCCATGTATCGGCTCCCCAGTGTACAATCCCAGAGGCAAAGTCTGCTGTCACTATGCCTGTCACTTTGAGAGAAAGAAAAAAAAGTTAAATGAAATAAAGTGACTATGAGACCAAGACATGGGAAAAAGTGCACTACAACCAATAGCTTTCTGTAGAGATAATGAAAGCAGAACTTTATTAGAAAACAAGGGAAAGACATGAAAATAAAGGTCACAGGGAATGTAAGACTTACCAATGCCAAAGATGATTTTGTAGATGTGCACTGTGGAGAAGTTGAAGAAGAGGAAGGAGAGGTTTATAACAAAGAGCGAGAGGCACAGAATCACACAGACCCACTCTTGCAGCCGCTTTCCTACAGGGACAACAAACACATTAGTGCATATTTTGATTAGTACTAAAAAATGTAAAAGGAGGGGGAAACAAAAAACAACAGAAAGAAACCAACTACAGTATGAATTTTAATTTTAATTTTTGGGGTTTAAATACTGTGTATTGGCCTAATTTACTTTTAAACATTAAATAAACATTTTTAGATACAACAGAATGGGAAAAATTTTGAAATTGTACAGACGGAGAAAAAAAAAAAAAGACTACCTTGTTGACTAGTCAGCAATTGAATGAATACCACCATAATGACTCTCATCAGGTGTTAAGTGCAAAAGAAAAAAAAAACCCTAAGAAAAAGAACTCAAAGTGCCATCTTTTGAATGTAATTAATTCTCCTTAGTAACAGTATATTTAACTACAGTGTCCACTGCGAGGTCACACACAGCCGTGAACTGACATCTCTCAAAAGCAGAAAAGGTCATCGGGGTCGGTGGACAGGAGACGAGCCGAACGTGTGTAACCGTGTGTGTGTGTCCCATTATCTTGTGTGCTCAGGAGTAATCGATTAGACTAGGACAAGTTGTAGGTAGAGACGAGGGTCAGGATCTCTTGCGATGGCGCGTTTGCCTGACACAGCTAAACGTCCCAGGTCAGGGCAAAGGGCACTGATGGAGGGGCCACAACGGGCACTGTTCAGACCACCATGACAGCGGCGTGGCACGGCGGGCGACCGCGGAGGATGATTAAAGTGCTAATGCATTATTCACAACAGAGTAGAGAATTAGTCTATATGGACACCGACCACATCTACATGTCCCCATCTCTCCACAGCCTACATTCAATCTCCATTTTTAAAAAACTTGCATATTCAGTTTTAAACCGCATTCGACCACGTCTGAGTCTTTCGCTCTTTCACTGTGACTCTTTCTTCCCGTTCCATCGCTCTCTCCTTTGCTCTCCTGTTGGGCGGATGTGGGCACGGAGAGACGCAGTGGACTCAGCTCTTTTGAAAATTTAATGCCATTAGAGGAGCCGTCCTGAGTGGATTGGGAACGTGAGGAGGTTGAGAAGAAGATATTGATGACAGCTATTTATAGTGCCTCAGTGGGCCAGCCAACATCGTGTGCTTGAACGGTGGACCACGGTTCTTATAATGCACTCATAATTCTGAGTTATATTTTGTGCAGTTATAAGAGCACCAACCTATAGAATTCTTAACCTAACAGCTTGCATCCCACAATACACAGGTGCAGACTTGAGTTCAATGAACTGTAAAAAATTGTTTGCTGGATTAGTGTGAAAGCCGTCTTTTGAATTCGATTGCACATCAACAAACAAATCCTTGGTTTTAGCTAAAATAAACTATAGCACAATCTATGGATGCGGTGAATTGCCACTGATTACATACGTTATGCTTTATTGTCCTCAAATACTTTTTTTAGTGGATCACATTTTTATTTTTGCAGCCATTGCAGAGAATTCAATAGAAAAATGTTTTGTTTTGCCATTATTTAACACTAAACAACTTTGGATAGACACAAACATAAAAAATTAAAAGGTTAGAAATATTAAATGATTTGTCATTTCTCTATTAAAGGTTCTTTAATTGTACTTGCAATAAAATTAAATTTTTCTGGGGTCCAACGTACAAAAGTACTACAAAGTTTGCCCTGATTTAAAAACAAAACAAAAAAAAACCTCATGACATTTAAAATTCCTCTTTCTATCCTGCCATTTTTAGTGGTGCTCAAAAACCCAGTGTGACTAGTACTGACTTACAAATTGAATAGAATTGTAAAGTGTTACCAGATATACTACATTTAATGTTAACTGCAAGCTCACAACTTGGAAAAATTATAACTTCCTTTTTTATTTATTTTTTAAAAAATGATTGCTGTGATGATGAACATTCTATATTCCAATACCACTGTACTGTAAATGCCATCAGGAGGAAGGAGAAGAAAATTCTGGTTCCGACTCATGTCGTACAGTAATACGTATGAACATAATACAAGCTCAAAACACCTGTTTCTATATACACCACTGAATATATTAGGGAACAGATGATTTAGGGTCAGCTGATGTTATAGAGCACATAATCACTTTCTAACAGCACAATGAATTGTGAAGTTGGACTAAATGTGGTAGCTCAACAGGAAGTGGAGGTATGAGAAAGTCCAGGTGCAGCACATCCAGGTGTATGACCACGAGGGCTCAAACTAGACCTAGTGCTCTTTTCTGTACTACAATATCACAGCAGATCCAAACGTGGTCTTGAAATCTGAACAAGGTTTGCATGAAAGCGTTTTTACAGTTTAACTTTTTTTGTAAAGGAACAATATTACAGCTCTTTTGACAGAATATCACGGAAAGGAAAAGTGGGAAAATATCTACCGCTGATCAACACTTCACATGACACCATCTCTGAGATCTTCCAAAATTATTCAGAGACAGAAACCTGAAATTAAAAAAAAAACAACAACAACAACAACATTTACAGCACTTGCATCCTCTCTTTGCTGCCTTTTTTCTTTCTCACACACAGACATGTGCATACACACTCTCTCGCAGCAGTGGGGCCGCTGTCAGGTGATCAGCGTCAGTCCTTGGATCCTCCCGCTCCCCGGTGAGGGCAGAAACTAGGCCAGGCCTCGACAGATCCGCCGTCGCCGCGCGCAGCCAGGAACACCGTCCCCCTGTCCACGGGACCTGAGCGGCGCGCTCATTAATACAGTCCTGACAACAACGTGCTCCCCTGCAACCCCCTGCACCATCGCTCACACCCGCAGCCCCCTTTCCCGCTCGCTGGCGTGGGGAATTAACCTGGGAGGGGCGGGGGGAGGGTAGGGGGTGCTAATAGGCTGAAATTAATCAACGACGCCTGATTCGACGCAGAGGGGCGGCTGGAGTGCCAAACAACGTCCGTGAATGCTAATGGCGTTCTTGCTCTCTCGCTCTGTCATAATGTGCGCAAGTTTCTGCGCAAGGCTGTAATACAACGTCGTCCATCCTTGAGTTTCGCCGTGCTTCACCTGCTGATGCAAGTAAGCACGGTTACACAGCTTGAGGCAAAAAACCTAGTGAATCTTTCCCGGGTAAGCCATTTTGTTCAACGTCACACTTATGTAAATAATAATAAAAAAAAAAAAATGCTGGTTCAGAGGGATCATTCATATGATCACGTAACGTTACTCATCCTCATGTCATTCCAAAACTGTACAACTTACTTATGTTGAAAACAAAACGAGAATATAATTATAGTAAGTGAATAGGACCGTAAGGCTCCAAAAATGATAAAAAGAGACATTATTAAAGGGATAGTTTCAGTTCTTCTGTAGACCTTATGTACTGTAGCCCCTTTTCAGTGTTGCTGTCAGAATACAAATGAAAGACAGAAGACATGTGAGCATTAAGGTAAGCTCTAATGAATTTATGAATGAATTGCTCATTTTAAAAGCTTCCCCAGCTGCTGTCATTTGTTATGACATCCATTTCAAACATTACAATGCACATGAACTTTTGTTAACTCTACAATAAGTCAATTTACTTCACCGGCTAATTACTCTTCAACAGGTAATCTCAAAAAAACCCCACAAACAAAACAGAAGTTCAAAGACAAAATTCAGAATATGGCTGTTCTCTGATGTGTTGCATGGGTGAAAATTAGAATGAAAGCCAATAGAAACCAAGATGGTTTGGTAACCAAAATTCTTCAAAATTTCTTTTATGTTTCTGAGAAAGGTTTGGAATAACATCTCTCTAAAATTCCCATTAAAGCCATGAAATAATATGCGAGTGTTTTCTAAAGAAACAGACCAAAAATGTAAGTCATTATTAGCTACAAATGTGCATTTCGATGCTAGCTCATAAAAAGAGCAGGGAATAAAATTAGATCTTTTCAATGAATCAACTGATGCAGTTCACAAAATTGGTCTTGAATCTTCTGATTCAGTCTGATTCAAGTTCTCAAATTAGGCTCAAAGATTTAAAAACCTGATTGCAGCAGAATTAAGTTAACAGCTACTTAAATTCGACTTTTTTTATTACTTTACAATCTTTTCAGCTCTTAAACTCTCCACCTCATTCAATGCAATTACATAGAAAAAGAGGAAGCTATCACATTACTGCAAACATCCTGCATTTTGTCCTCTTGAAAGTCAAACAAGTTTTGGAAAGACTTGACAAACAATGGCAGTTTTAATTTTTGAATGAACTAATCCTATAATAAATGAGGATAGACAAACTTTTACAGCTCTAACAAGCTGATCGGACATCTGATAGGACGCTTAGATCCCATGCTGAGTCGGGGTGAGTTCAGATGAAAAGGGGTGGGGTGCGGGGGGTGTGGTGGCGGTTTATCACCTGTCACGCTAGCAGAAGTCAGCGAGTGTGAACAGTATGTGTTGTTTGTGCTGCGGAGAGATGGGTGTTTTTTCTGTCTCTATCCTCGGCGAACAAAGGGCTCTTTTCTTCGGCGGGCTCTCCTGATGGGGCTGCGGTGGTGCGCGGGCCCCTCTGTTCTCAGCGCAGCCGCGGCATTGAAAGAACGGCTCTCACCTCCTCCGGAGAGGCAGACAAAAAGCAACTCACAGACTCAGAATAGCAGCCTTTCAGAGGGCCGGCCACGCCACAAAGTCCTGCCAACATGCCATGACTGAGCCATTCTCTACCCCACTTCACCTCCCCCCCCAACAATGCCAAGGGCATCTACATGTGGGCAAAAAGGAAACAGTATTGATTTAGGAACATCAAATGCTGGCCAGGAAAATGAACCTCATATTAGCACACACAATTATATTTAGCGGGATACATAATGGCACAGACGCACACACACATTGTCCCCTTGCCAGCTCTCTGTAGGCCGGTCTTCAGAGGGGACTTTGGGAAAGAAGGGAGAGACAGGAAAGTGGGTCATACATGGCGAGACGAAGAGAAAGAGAGTGAGAGAGAGGGAGGTAGAATTCCCCTGATCAGGACAAATGGATCAGTCACAGGCCTTGTTGCTTTCATCTGTTCTCAGTGGACAACTCAACCTGGGACACACACACTAACACATGTACCCAGACACACTCGCACACACACACTTTGTGCCATACAATGCTCTGTTATTTTAAAAAAACAGCCAAGTATGTGAGGACTGATAGACACTTTTTTTTGCTACAAACGAGAGACAAAAACATTTTGGACTGGCTGAACACAAAAGTTCACCACCAGGGACGAAAGTTGATTACTAGGGATGTGAATCATAAAAAAAAAAAAGAACAAATGTGACTCTCATTCCTTAAACATCAACAAATATTGAAGTACTTTTAAGAAAGCAAACAATTTATTTCTGCAATTTTGATCTGTAGGTCAGTGAGTCAGTGAGGCATTAGATTGATTCAAACTCAAACTTTGAAACTTTTGAGAGGCATCTTGGCCAATTCATGAAATGACTGACTACTGTTTGCAAACCAGACAACACAAAGACAAAGACATATAAAGTAATATAATGTTTAAAGGATATTAAAATAGAAAACAAAAAAAACTATGTTGTTTTTACACAGTATTACAGTTTTTACTGTATTTTCTACAAATAAACGCAGCCTTAGTGTGCACAAGAAACTTTTCAAAACCCCCCAAAAAAACTTTTGCAAGGTTATACATATTATATATATATCTCATTACCCATTCCTTCAAATTACCCCCATTTTTAAAGAGAGATAGGTAGGCACATTTATACGTTTACGTGAGTGTACCCAGTCAGACCGACCCTGATAAGGGCCACAGATGACAGGCTTAGGAAAGAGCGACCCCTGAGACCCCTGAGACCCCCCCCCCCCCCCCCACACTACCTTTTAATATCTCCAAATCTCCAGAGTGACGATAGCTGAAGGTCACAGCGAGGGGTTGTACGCAATCAGTCAGGACAGACAGATTGAACGAAACATGTCGTCCTGCAGACTCGAAATCATGTTTCTCACATTTTTACGGTACGAACTAGAATCCCAACCTCTGACCTCGGGAACGCAAAGAGTTAAGCAGGTTTACGGCCTTTAGATTGAAATTCATTAATAAGGGAGAGAGGGATTAAAATGCAGAGAGTGGATTTTAAATATTGAAAATTCACAGCGGAGCCACTTCACCGAGAACTCCATACTAAATACAGCACTGATTGAGGACGGCGCGGGAAGGGCCGCGTTCAGAAATGGAATTTAGATAATAGTAATTATACGGCTCACCCACTGTCCCTGTCCCCAACTGCCACAAACCACCTGAATTCACACAGAAATCTGATGGAGAACTCCATCAAATATTAATAACAGGCTGTGTGGTTCCAGTCCAAATGTATTTGGGCGCCCTGGTATGCTTCTATGTGCGTGTAGGCATGCAAAAGAGACAATTTTCTGTGTGTGCCGTTAACATCCTGCCGCATTTGACCCCCCCATCCCATCCCATCCCATCCCATCCCATCCCTTCCCAAACCAAAACCACTTGAATGTGTGTGCGCGTTTGTTTGAGAGAGCGAATCCGGTTTTGTATCATGTATACAGCTGAGGTCCTAATGCATTTAGCTGCCCTGGTGTGTGTATAATTGAGAAGCCCAGCAGGAGAGGTTGCAGGTAGCCAGGTTCCCCTCCTCCTCGTCTCTCCGTCTCCCTCTCTTTTCTTCTCTCCTTCTTTCCCCTCGAGAGCCCACTTGGCTTTTGTTTACGCTGCCGGTGTGCAGTTCATGCTGGACAGAGTGGCGCAGTGAAAGCCAGAGCAACACTATATGTTTTGCGTCACATAGCGAGTGCCAGATTCTGCTGTGGCCCGACTCACAAGACCATCTCAGGTGTATGGCCGAGAGCTAGCCATTCAGAACCTTGAACCTGTGACCTTTTGACCCCAGGGTCAGCATACGAGAGCCAAAAGCGCTTGGCAGGCATGACTGGGTCAACTTGGTGTGAGTTTGATGGGAAGGCAGGATAAATTATACAGCAGGTCAGACTCCACTGAGTAAGGGGACTCTAATGTACATGTAGAAAGAAAAGAAAAGCATTAAAGATTGGGCTCCGGTGCTGCCAGGGGGCAGTGTTGGCCTGGCAGTGGGTCAGGCCCAAAAAGGTTACATGGCTAAGCAACTTTAAGTGTTTGATTGGGCCCGTGTGAATCAGCTTCAAGAGGAACCGAGTTAGAAATGCAATAGTTCTGCAGTCAAAAAGTGACTATGAGATTAGAGTAGCTGTGCACCCAGAGGTGTTCGGCTCTTTAAATCAGTAAAAGCTGCATCCAGCAGCTTTAGCAAGAAAAACTGCGGTCATCAGACTGCACAGACCATTAGCTGGAGTCTGCAGTTTGCCACAGGAGAGGACAGAATCTGCAAGAACCAGAGTGTAATTTAACAACCGACACTCAGGAAAGTTTGAAAAGTTTTTCTACTTGGAAAAAAAATATTTTGTAGTAATACGTATCAACAAAGATTCCTGTTCTTTCAAAACATGTATGATTTCCTTTCTTCTGTGGAGCACAAAAGACGTTTAGCAGATTGTGAAATTTTGCTTTTCCATACTGTGAAATTGAATTGTGAACAGGGCTTTGCACCAGTAAAACAGTCTGTCAAGATCACAACAAACCAGATTTAAATTTTCAAACTCACAAATGGAATTTCTGAGCTGTGGCAGAGAGAGAAACACTGGTCCATGATAAAGCTATTGTATGGCTTCTAAAGACTAAGCACAGTGCAAAAGTCCCTAGCCACCATATAATAAAGAAAGTCTGAACATTCTACTAAACATCTCCTTACAATATAGGTTTCATAGAAGAAAGTCACACAAGTACAGATGTTTCATATTTTGGCTTCTGTAACAAAATCTGCACAGCAATGGACACATACTTCTTATAATACAACTAAAACTTTTGCTCTAGTAATAGACTACTGTTCAAAAGTGTCATTTTATTTTAAGGTGTCCTTGTTACAGTGTAATTATACATTAAGTACTGAGTAATATTAATTACCTACTTGTAACTATATACTGTTAGGGTTAGGATTAGGGTTTGGCTTAGGGTTACTTGCATGTAATTATGCATAATTTATTGGCACTGCAATTGTAAGTACATTTAACGTAACAAGCACACCTTAAAATAAAGTTAGCTTTTTATTAAGGCTTTTTTGCTCATTTATGTGGTAAAGAAAAAAACAGCACAAACAGTAACACTGTGAAATATTATTACAATTTAAAACAACAGTTTTCTGGTTTAATGTATTTTAAAGTATTTCTTTGATGGTAAAGCTGAATTCTTGTCTTCAGTGTCTCACGATCCTTCAGAAATTATTCAAATATGCTGATTTGGTGAATAACAAACACTTTATTATGATCAACTTTGCTGCTTAATTTCTATTACATGAAAACATACTTGCCCAATAAGTTATTTAAAAATAAAACAGATTACTGGTCACAAACTTCTGAATGATGTATGGAGCGTATGTTCATTCATTCATTTTTTTAATTTGTCAAGGCAGTCTTCTCATTCAGTTTTTATTGCACAGTTAAATCAGTACATTTTTATAATGCATTATAAAAAGTGATGTAATCTAACCAATAGCTTTACAATCTATTAGTAGCACATACTCATACTGTACCAGAAGGAGTTGATCAGACTGTGGGTGTGTTGTACAGTGTGTGGTGCAGTGCAGCAGGACTGAAGGCAGGGTTATGCTCAGTGTCAAGCAGACGTGTCTGGTGTCTCATTCTACTCCGTGGCCCGGTCCTGTAACACACACCCCTGGCCCTGCGCCACAGACCGGAGAATTTGCCTACAAGGCTGCAAGCCGAAAGATCAACTGCTTCCTTTTGGCTCAGACTCTTTTGTAACTTTTATTTCTTCCATGGAAATGTTGCAATATCTCTGCTGCTAGCTTGCTAATAACAGATAACAGGTGCAGAACAATGGAAATATGCTTTACTGTAGCTGACAACTTCTAACACTCTGCATGTTGGAAACAGCTGTGCTGCTTAATATTTTTTGATTAATAGAATTTGGTAACATTATACATGTCTTTACTAACACTTTTAATCAATCTGAAGCATCGTTGCTGAATTCGAGTAAATTTGTCTTTTTTATGGTGGTGTATGTTCGCATTTCATGTAAAGAAATACCACAGTGGTTATTCTGTTAAAGTAGCACATCTTTGTGAACATCTGTATGAACTGATGTCACCAAAAATCACCTTGAGAGCAGCTGGTAAAAAGTTCAAAAAATGGCTAAGAAAGTTTCCAAATGCTCATTAGAGCCACTTTAACTTCACCTACTGTACATCTAGGAGAATCTAAAGGACAGATGAAACAGCGATAGCATTCAGAGTCAGTCAGGGGTTAGATAATCAACAGAGAGTGATAGGGGAGTGAACCTAAGATCACATGGTTAAAGGTGGACATAGCAGCTGTGACCTGAAGACACTCAGTGTGAATTTCTTCAGCACATTTCCATCTCCAAGGCCATCAGATGCCCTCAGACTTATCTAGGGCAAGAGGTGACAGGAAAGCAAACAGCTGGATTTCAAAAGGTCAGACTTGGTGTAGACTTTGAAAGAGGCCTGTCTTCAACCCCTCCAGTTCAGAAAAGCCAAAGTTATAATTGTAAACTAAATGATCACTCAGGCTTTTTCTAACGCAAGCGATTTGTTGCAACTGGCAGACAGTTTACACATACAGTAGTTTATTATGGCCAAAAGGTTTATTCAAAAGATAAAAGTAAGTAAAAAAATAATAATTTGATGCCAATCTTAATATATAGCAAAACATTAATTATATGAAATAAATAAAACAAAAGCGTTCACTGTATCAAGGCAGAACAATTAAAGAAAAGATATGTGTTCTTGAATTGCATCAAGTTTCACATTAACTTCAAAGCCTGCATGTGGAAGAATCAATTTATTCTCGAACATAAAGGTGTGTATATAACAGGAATGTATCTTTGAGTGGACTGTTATGGCGGAACGGATTCAGACGCAAAGAAGAGTACCGCTCCTGGTGTGCAGTGTTGACACATTGTTGGCTTATCTGCAGGATTGCTACCATAAATAAATAGCGGGGTTTGACAGCTGATAAGCTCAAAATCACATTCGCACTTGTAGGTCAGTGTGTCTATAGTGCCGTCCACCCATATTTACAGCTCGAATCATTCACCTTTCTGCACGGTTCAAGCTTTTCTGTAGTCAAGACATCAGTCTGCCACAAATAAGAAGCGACTAAACCAATTGGAGTCAAGATCGCTGACTGCATAGGAAACTAGATCTTGCGATGTAATACTATATTGATCTCTTTTTCTCTTGAACACACACTCTCAAACACACGGCAAGCGCCCCGGTAACCAGAGCATGGCGGCTGGCAGAGGCGATGGGGGAAACAGAAAGTAGCCTGTAAATCCTGTTTACTTTGCGGCGAATCTGTAAAGTGGGATAAGAAGCACAAAGAGCAGTCAGTGGTGCATGACACGCAGACATATGGCGGGGAGAGGCGTCCAGCTGTTTCGCTGTCCTGGGGTTACAGTAATGAGCCGGAGGCTTCATTGAGCAGACTGAAGCCTCATCAATCCCTTTTCACCAGTAAGCCTCAACACTTCCAAACGCCATTCCCGCTCACCTCATCTCAGACACAAACCAGCCTCAGACAAGTCTGCTTTTAGCATCCTTGACATTATATTCTGTGGCTCAACCCTCTGCTCTCCACGGCCTCTCCAGATGGACCACAGTTCAGCATCAGCTCATGCCAGCTGAATTCCATCAGATGAACTCAAGGGTCTCTCGGGTAACCAAACCATTGGATTCCAAGTCTGTGGCACTTTTTGTGGATAAAGGATCGAACTAAAGGTAATATACAAGAGCTTGAGGTGGACAAGACCATTTGGGGGGCATTGTGGTGTACTTAAATATTCAGGAATGGTAACCACAAGGTTGGAGGTTCAATACCTGCAAGAAGCGAGCCATGACTCATTACTATTTAGCAAGCACATTGCGCCAATCTATGGCATAAAAAGTTGAAAAAACAAATTCTTATGGATTTGGTTGTATGGACATATATAACCTAAAGATTCCAAGTCTTTTTCAAAATGCACTGAATTGGAATTATATTGGCCAAGTGTAAGTAAACACACAATCAATGTATCTACTTCTCTTCTCTGCAAGGCCTACTTCATTAATTTTTTCAAAGCAATCAAAAGCTGTTTCAACAAACTTGTTTTACCAGTTTGTTACAAAGTAATTTGATAGTACCATTTCCTTACATTCATGTTCGAATTACAGTTCTATTTCCTGTTTGCTAACACCATTAAAATTCTATTTAAATCTAAATCAGTAATAATTCAGGGTGCTTTTCTGTGTCTTAAAGACTAGGAATTTTTTAAATAAATAAATACATTTATTCAGCAAGGATTCCAAACAGACTAAAAGTGACATTTATAAATGTTACAAAAATATATTTCAAATAAACACTCTTCTTTTGATTCTCTTCTATTCATCATAGAATCCTGAAAGAGAACATGTATCATTTTTTCAAAAAATATGCAGAAAAACAGTGATAATAATAATAATGTCATATATTCAAATGACCAAATCAGCATATCAGAGTCATTTCTGGAGGACTGACACTGAAGGCTGAAGTCAAGACTACTAAAAAAAACTCAGCTCTAGGGCCGCAGTTTAAAAATATTAAAATAGAAATCAGTTATTTTAAATTTTATTATAATATTTCACAATATTACTATTTTTACTGGATTTTTGATCAAATAACTGCAACCTTGGTGACCCTAAATAACCCTAAACTTTTATCTAAAAGATAGAATATTTGTAAGAACATTAGTTGACATTTTGAGGTAAAATGTTTCAATACCATGAAATATTTTTTTTCTCCCAACCACAATCCTGTATGTCATGGACGATAAACTTTAAAAGTGTGGTAATTACAACTGCAAACAGCATGCAAACCACAGCACAAGCAAAACAACAATCCCAGCGTACTTTCCTTGAGAATCCCACAGATAAGCCTCTCCGACATGCACTTCACAGCTGGTGGATACTAAACTCGACTGAGCTCATCCAAAAATCCCATCCACAATCCCACCCAACCCCCATTCACAGAGAGAAGCATCACAACATTATCTTATTAACCTCGCAAAACTTCTCTCAAACGTTCTCAACACGGCCAAGTAATTTACATGCTGGACGTGCCGGTGGTAACATATGCTTAACGCGCTGGGTGCATTGCCAAAGAAAATGGAGTGGTCATTATCATTCTTAATAGCATTTTGAGTTAAATCGATGTAGTTTTAATTGCAGCTGCAAACTACAAGCGTCCCATGACACAATGAGACTGCTTCTGCAGCTAGAGGACAGTGGAGGGGGACTTTCAATGCTAAATGTTGTTTTAGTTGGGGGTAGAAAGATGGCATGGTGGGGTTGGGGGTTAAAGGCTTTTCCTAACGCTGCTGATCTCCGGCTCATGATGTGCAGAGATGGAGCTGTTTTCCATTAAGCCAAAAGTGGAATGAAGTCAAATCTGAAACATGCATTAATTTGTTTATTTGGTGTTCCGTGTCAGACTTCCCACAGCGGACACAGGTCAAATAAAAAATATCAGCAAAAGCACAGCTTGTCGATGATGTCTAGTAACTGGGAACTGTCATTCTAGATTATTGCATGCTTGATTTTTAAGATCACTGTAACACTTTTAATAAGGTTCTATTTGTTAACTGCATTAGTGAACATGAACTAATGAAGAAAAATGCAGTTAATGTACTTTTAACATGTATCAATGCTGTCGATTATTAAAAGCAAAAGTTGTATCTCTTAATAGTATTTTGATGTAATCTATCATGATCGAACAACAAATGGCTTTATTTTGATTAATGTTAACAAAGACTGATAAATACTGTAACAAATGTACTGCTCATTGTTAGTTAATGCTATTAATGAATGGATGGAACCTTTTGGAAAAATTTTAACCTAAAAATGTATTTCTGAAAAATATTTCCTCTGCACAGCAGTCCTTCAAATTAAAAAATATAAATAAATACACTTAAAATAAAATATGAAATATTAAATTAGTCAACTGACAATGACTTTACCATATATCCCTGATATTAAAAACATATAAAATATAAAAAGCTGTATAAAACATCCCTAATATTTCCTATGTGAATATGCATGAGCATTTGTAAAAACAAAAACACAATAGACAAAATATGAATCATAAAGGTATCCAAGTCTATAAATATGTAACATTTTTTAAGGAGGAGTGGTGATGGTGATAGACTGCCCAAATTTTTTTGTTCCAATAAATAAAAAAATGAAAAAAAGGTCTTGATAAATGAAAAGGTCGTGAGAAAATGATGACAGAATGTTCAGTTTTGACTCTCGTTCTCAACACTTTGCTCTGACAGGTACACGTGTCATTTACTTCTAAGGGTTTAAACGCAGTGTTACAAGTTTTACAAAGTAGCAAATACACAATACAGGCAACTCATAACTAGGACGTCCTATATGTACAGGAGGATGTTATACAAGCACCAACATTCATTTTATTACGTCGATGTTATTCATGCGTTGCTGTCACATATTATTGATCTGAAACTGACCTCTATGCACAAAGCCGCACGTAACTTTTCTGTGTGTTTTCCTGGCCTTAATGTGGGCCGATGATGGTGCAGCGTGAAACAGTAGAATAACGACTCATATAAACACACACGTGTTTAATGACACCCGATGTGCTTGTCTTACCCGGAGAATAAAGCTTGGCGAGCTGTCGGGCCCCGGCGTGCTGTGGTCCCCAGCGAGGCGCGGTGCTGCGTGCAGCCGCCCCATGTTCATTCCCGTTCGGATCCTCCTCTGCCATAGACCGATGCCTGATCTCCGTCTCTGACAGTAGCGCCGCAGCCATGCTTCCTTATGATGGCCAGTTTTCAGAGAAAATGCATTAATAATGACGCTGTATCGTGCATTTAGTAACTAATACACAGGGGTTTAGGTTTAGAGCTGAATGACACACCTTTCCTGGTAAGCCCACTGAGGTTCCTACTTTAGTGAAACACACCCGGAACTAAAATACGCACGAACTGCCTGTCTGATACTTCGCTAGAATAAACAGGCATATTAAAATAATTATTGTTCACCTTGTTTCATCTCATGAGTTGAATGACGGATAAATATTGCTCCCCTCAGGAATCTGAGCCCGGTCTTTAAACTGTCCGATAGCCAGAAGAAAGTGAATATTGGCAAAACTTTTCTTGTGCTCTGTGGTGTGGAGTGTTCTTAGGGACCGTCGTAAAATGTATGTTGCGTTGTGACCCGAAACAATCGTTACAATCACTGGCTGTTACTCTCAGAGGATTGATTATAATTGACAAAAGACATTATATTTTAAGTGTTTGATAATGATTTATTTTTTTGCGTGTGTGATGTTGTACAGGTGTTGTTCATTAAATGTTATAATCGTACAAAAATGCGCAGTATTTTATTGATGATCCCTAACAGCTCATGCGAGTCTATCGTAAGACTTTTGAGACGCTGATAAGAGAAACAAGCACCCTGAAGCGAAATTACGAATACTGTACTACCTGTTGATAAGAAACAGATAAGATAATCATATTATCTCTTGTTTATGTTAATCTGTTTGATTATGTGCTACTGAACGCTCAGTCGCAATATAATACATAATAATAATATATATTAGGCTATATCACTGTATATTCAAATATTTTTTGATTTTTATCGGATATATAATATAATAAAATATCGTATAATATAATATAGGCTAATCAACGAAAGAAACAGAACAAGAAGAAATGTGTCACAAAAAAAAAAAAAACAGCACACATGTAATTGCATGTACCTAACTGAGAAGATTTTTTTTTTTTTTTCTTTTTTGCTAGCTAATGATATGTTAAGCATTATATAATGTAGTAACGTTGGTGAATTGTCTTAAAAGTAATTACAAAGTGTATAAAAAGAAAATCTGTCATATTGAGAGTCCTTGGGATGCTGAGTGTCTGTGCGGGGGTCTGTATAACCCACTGAGGATGTGAAGATTGGCAACGCCTATACAGACAGATAGATCGGTTAACTGACTGGCTAACTTAATAAAATCCTCACATATCTTAAATAATTCGACCACAAAATAGAAATGCAGAGTTTTGAAAGTTGCCTTATTTGTGAATCTCCATTTGCCCTTAAAAAGCACATGCGCATAACACAGCAGAGATTTGATAAACTAGTGCAGTACACTGAAATACTTAACTGAAACACCAGTAGCCTATTAAGGGCATCTTTCAGTACTATTGGGTATTTGTGGCTGATTCATAAAATCACATGCTATAGTTTTCAAGTATTTAGGAGTTACTCAGATGGTGTGCTGAACCCTGTTTCCCAAGTGGACAGGTTCAGAGGCCCCCCGGGGCCCGTAGTGTATCGATGCGTTCCGATGGCTGATTTCTGGGAACAGCACCGACCTTCTGTCCAGCTCAAGTTATGAGACTCAGCGGCCGAACCAGCTGCTTAAACACATGGATGCAATTAAAGCAGAAACTGCACTGGTAAAAGAAGAAACCATACTTTAAATAGATGTTTCTGCCCTTATTTAGTGAATCACAGGCATTAAATCATCTGATGTTCAGTGTTGGGTTTTTCCTTCCTTACAGCAATCATAATGCTAAATATTAAGGGAAATTTGCATTATAGTTCTGCATTATGATTATTTTTTACATTATACAGGATAAAATGTTTCCCTTTAAAACCTGATGAATACATTTGATGAAGTATGTACCAAGGACAGATGCCATTTTCCCATGATTTTCAGATCATCATATTTTACAGTTGTATTCATGTGGCGGCGAGCAGTGTTATAATCATCATATAAAATTGGCAAAGATTCAAGTCTTTGATTCAGATTCTCTTGCATTGAATTAAACACTATGAAAGCAGCATGAATCGTGGTTTGTGATGCAATATCGACTCACTGTTCTCCTCTCCTGCAGGTGAATCATAGTAGACTTAAATTTGTATCAAATTCATTAAGTTGTTACCACGTTAACATCTATAACAATATCCACTGCAGATATGTCCATTGTTATTATTTAATGATATCTCTTAATGTAAAAATAAACTAAGCCCGTTCACACCCGTCCAAGAGTTTTCATCATTGTCATTATAGTTTATTTTGATGCAAATGATCTGTATGTTTTATGAGCAGCATTACTGTAGCTCTCGGATATTTATTGTTAAATAGAAAGCATGACAAGAAGAATAGAGCTCACACAGCATCAGGGGAACAGAGCCACTCTACGGAGTTCAGCCGCTTCAATACGCTTTATCTGCGCTTTGAAAGAACACTCACTTCAGATGCACGGATTCCCTTTATTCATGATTTATTTATTTGTTTATTTTCAACTGTACTAGTTTATTGCAAACTGGTTAATTCACATTTAAAAAGCAGACATCATCCAGTTGCACTGAAATCAATGATATTCATTTTTACAACATCCATAAGGCCCATGTACTGGAAAATCCAATCAAAACCATTATGTTTTTTATTTTTTTCTTTATATGTTTTTTGTCTTTTTACTGTAATTAGAAAAAAGAAAATATATAACAATAATAATAGAAAGGAAAAATATTACGACTGGCAAGCAATCACAGCACAGCACAAGTACCTATTTACTGCAAGAAATAAATGGTACAAATAAATCAACAAATAAAAAGGGCTGAGAATATATGCATTGAAAAAGAACAAAATTGGCACGTATGAAGTTTGATACATGAAGCAACAGAGGACAAGATATGTATTTCTAGAGATTAAAATCAGGCAGAGGGTCTTTTCCTTCCGTTGTTTTTTTTTTTTTCATCTTTTGTCCCCAAAAAAATCAAGAAAAAGCAAAAAGAAAACGGGGAGAAAATAAGGAACACACAACCAGGAAGAAGGGACGATAAAAAATACTGCACGTAGAATACCTTTTTCTCTCCATCTCCTTTTTTTTCTCTCCTTTTCTTTTTTAATAGCATATCCCATTAATATTCATTCCCCACCGTTCGTAATAGCTGTGCCTGGTGGCGGAATCGTTAGAGTTTTACATGTGAGTAGCAAATGACACTTTGATTGGCTGTGATGTTGAAATGTTCCTCCCCCACCGGGCCTGGGTCGGGGTTCTAGGCTGAACCGGGAGTCCTGCGGGGCCCGGTCTCACTGTGCGTGCTGGCTCAGTGTGTGGTTCTGCAGGGGAACAGAAGAGAACACATGAGGAGAGAAATAATAAGCTACGTGCCCACACCTCCACCCGTCTCCTTCGCTCTCTCCCTCTATCCATCTCTCTTTCCATTTACCCACCAGGCCTGTCCGTCCATCTCAAGGCTAGCAGCCCCACTTTGACAGAGGAGTTCGAGCTCTGCTGCCACGAGCGAACACCTTCCTTTCTTCCCATTTTCTTTCTTCTCCACACCCTCCCATTAAATATTGGGCACATGTGCGCTTGCGATCCCATTCATCCACCCACTCACACATGCGCCGCACTTCCGCAACATTCGCCCTCTGTTTGATTTAGAGTTCTCTGTTTCTAGTGCAAAAACACTGATTTGTTTATTTTGGAGTAGTGGATACATGTTTATGGATCTTTCAAGTCTTATGAGGCTCTCGTTCTATGGATTCCTGAGAACATAACATACATTTATTATAACATATTAAGTCTCTCTGTACTGAAGTGTAGAGGAAAAGTAGGGAAGTTTTGTGTCAAATTAGAATCTTAAAAAAAAAAAAGGCTCCAAAAGGGCGTGTAAAGAACCTTTCAGTGAACAGTTCTTAAAATAACTTATTTTTTTTAGTATAAGGAACATTTAATAATTCAAAGAACCTTTTCCCCCCAGTATAAAGAACACTCTTGAGCAATTTAAAGGTTCCCTGAATTTTAAAGGTTCCTTATAGAGCCATAGATTCTAAAAACACGTTATTTTTTAAGAATGTAAAGTTTAAAAAAGTTGCTGGTGAATTTCACAATTAATGACAAAGAAGTGGCAAGTAACACACTGAATTAAACATGAAATTTTGATTGAAATAGTATTTTCTTGTCAAACATACTGCAAAAAACACTTTAATATAAGGGTTCCAAAATGCCACAGAAGAACCATTTTTGGTTCCCCAAAGAACCCTTTCAGTGAACAATTCTTAAAATACATTTTTTATTATTAGGAACATTTTAATAATCCAAAGACACCCCCCACCTCTCAGTATAAAGAACTCTGTCCAATTTAAAGGTTCCATGGATGTTAAAGGTTCCTTATAGAACCATAAATTCCAATAACACTTTATTTTTAAGAGTGTACACTTTTGAAAAAAATCCAACACAATTGGAAATTTTCAACAATTTTCATTTAGAAATAGTAAAATACACAAATAATGACAAAGTAATTTTAAGTAACACACTGAATTAAACATTAAACATCAAATTCTGATGTAGAAAGATTGAAATAGTATATTTTGATGATTTAAAGAACCTTTTGTGCAACTGAAAGGTTACATAGAGGTTCTTCACGAAACCATCAATGCCAGTAAAGAACTTTTATTTTTAAGAGTGAAATCTGTTTTATTTACAATTTTTAAAAATATCATAGTTTATTGTATGCACCACTGTGAACAAAGGAAGCCGTAATGACCTAAAACCAGGATCACAAACAGATCAATCAGCCATTGAGTGAGAGGTTAAACAGGAGCAGATATGCACAGGCTAAATAGTTATTGTGTTTCTGCGGTCTCTCGGCAGCTCTGCTTTTCCGCATGCTTTTCCCTGGACCATAAACCCAATTCCCAGAGAAGAGCCGGCAATCATCCCACTTTCCCTCTCAAAGCTCCTTTCCCAGATTAATCTCTCCAAGAGAGATAGGCTGTTTTTTATGCCCCGATATAAAAAAACGGAAAGGGGGAGACAAATCTGAAGGATTAAACATGGTTTTTCGTTGATAAATACTTATTCTTATTCTTTGTCCTCTTATCTTAGTGCACATATTTCACAAATGATTGCTGGCGAAAGGGGATGGGCAGTTCCATCCGAGGAAGGCCAAACCACTGGGTCTTAAAACCCCAGACCGAATCAATGGCAGCCTGTCAGGGGATGCGCGTCTCGCGTCCTCCTTCTCTTTCCATCCCGGCCTCTCTCTCTTTTCCCGCCCCTCCTGCATGGAACAGAGAGGAGACGCGCACGAGGAGGGCTCTTGAGCGAGGAGACGCATCTCTCTGGGAGCCACTGACCCCATTATGAGAGCAAAGCACTTCTCCTTTTGCATTCTGTTGCCTGCGCTGCCGCCCCCCTTCCAGCAGAGGCCAGCCTTGTCTATGTCTCGCTCTGAGCTCCGGTGGAGAGGAGAACGAGACGGAGGTGCACATCGGACAAAACCCAAGCATATTGCAAATCATTTGTCCTCATCATCAAGCACCTGTTTCACATATCCGAATTACAACAAAACCGAACGGGAATAAGCAACTGCATGGTGAAACGTAACCGAAAAGAATCCTGGGACTCGCATGACAATGAGCAATGAGTCAATACGGCATACCTGCCCGCACTGTCACATGTGCACATGTCAAGAGCAACTAACGACCCAATTTACCCAAACCTGCCCTAGCTGAGTCCCCAAGAATATGCTGCTGCTCAATCAATTATCAGTTATTCCCCACAAAGCCAATCCCCCTCCAAACTCAATCTTCAACTGCTGCAGAGCCAAATGCAACTCAGCCATTGTCATTATATACCTGATACTACGACTCGATGTGAAACCAAATTAACATCTGGGTTGCCTATCTTTTCATTTACGCTGATGATCATGACAACAAAAACAATAAAAACACTAATAATAGTAATAATAATCTCATGTCATTTAATTTCAATTCATTCAGTACTGGCATTGATCATGTGTTCGTGACTTGTTTTTGACGTCTTAAATTAAGAACAAACTACTACACGTTGTTAAACAGACAGTTTCATTTTTGGTTTCTGATTGGTCAATATTGTACTGCACACGATACAGTTTCAGAACCCAGGTCTGACTCTAACATTGTCCTGAAACCGTTACCACACGCTCACCCGTACTCACATTCAAAATAAAGGTTTTTATTTACATCAAATATTTGTGTGTACTATGTATTTTTATGATGCATGTATATATAAATACACAATATATAAATACACCCACATACAGTACATATTTTGAAAATATTTACATTTATATAGTTTATATTATATATAAATATATTTAATATACAAATTTGTCTTAAATATATACATGCATGGGTGTATATTAATATTTACATAATAAATATACACAGTACACACACATATTGTGTAAACAAAAACTATTATTTTGAATGCGATTAATTGCGATAATAAATAAAAAAAATTTACGTTTTATTTTTTCAAATGATAAAGTTGTATAAATAATTTTTATACAATACATGATCATAAAATTACATATATAGTACACAATGTACACTACAGCTTATAACCTGCAATATATACACTTACTCTGTTTTTGTGTGCATTGTGTCTATATTCAAAATGCTGACTAAAGTGAATTTGTTTAAAATACTATGTATATACTATACTATACTATATGTATATAAAATACTATACTATGAGTGTTTATGTGTGTGTGACTGTGTATATATTCAACATCCTTAACAAAGTGAATTTGTTTCAAATACCGTTGCATTCTTGGATTTGCTTTTAAATAATGTGTAAATAAGAGCAAGTCTGAATCGAAGTGTCTGCATTTGTGACAGAGAAAGAGGGAGTGTGTGTGATTGAGTGTGTGTGTGTATGGTCTCCCCCAGGTTGTCAGGGCTGTGTGGAGCTGTATTGATTTGGAGGTGGAGGGACAGAGAGGCAGTGTTGTTCCCTGGGGTCTAGGGTTACACCAGCACTGCAGTGGCCTGATGGAAACTGCACAGTAGGACTGGAGGGGTGCGGGGAGCCCGACCTAACAGTACACAACCTCCTTCATATACACACACACAGATCCTTCACTAAAACAAAAGACATGTGCTCAGACTCCCCAGCGCACACATACCTATGTACATACCTCACATATACACACACAAACGGCCACTAGCCACAATAAACAGCCCCCGTCGGCTTATTTCATGACCTCCGACATACGAGCCACTGTGGTATCATACATCTGCTCGGTCTAATCACACACACCCTTATAAACGCAACACACTGTCGCACTTCAGCTGCCCACCGCACACACACCCCAACACATCTATTTCCATCGCTCCGATATCTCTCTTGAAAGATGGCAGCTGATGTGTGGGCGATCAAACCAGCAACACTTGTTTAAATTAGTTAATCAGTGTGTTGGAACAAACACATTTTCAGGCCGGTCGCAGTTTGTTCTCTTCATTCGAGCGCGTCGTCGGGGGCAGCGCTATTGATTAAGCCGCAGGCGATCGATCGCCAGAATGGTGTGTGTCTCTGAATCTGATAATGACTCGCAATATGACATCAGTGCAATGCAGCTGTAATTGATATATTCTTGAAGGGGGGAAGTTCGAGTGAGAGAGGTGAGGAACACAGAGGAAGGCTGTTTAAACAGTCATGGATGAACTGCGACTGAACGCACCACGACACGTGCAATTCGTCAAATCAGTTGCACGAGAACTCGCTCATGTGCTGTTGTTGTTGCAACATAAATGCGACAACTTCCTCTACATTTCAAGTACAGTTTTAGGTGCTTATTGTAGTTTTATTCGTACACCTGATTGCTGCGACGCGAGGAGGGCACGGAGTAATGTGCGGAACAGCCTCCTTACCCTTCACTCCCTTGGCTTGGCAACGGAGCGGGGGGAGGCGGTGCAGTGGGCAGAACAGCCCCTGCGAGCTCAGTCAATATCTACGCTGTCATTGTTTTCCTAAACTGGTTATAAAAGAGAGGCTAAATCCTGCGGAGCTGTGCACTCCTGGGAAATATGGCCCAGTCACATTACTGATGCAGTGACTGCGAGACTGCTGCACTCACCGAGGGGGAGGAGGTGGAGGAGGAAGGGGGGGGGAGAGAAGGGGGAAGCGGTGGGGAGATAAAGATAAAGGAAAATCAAATCTACGTTTCCCTACACAGCCTCTTTTCACACACAGAGCATGCACATACAGCCGGACCGAGCGGCTGTCATGTCACTTTCAATCAGGGCTGTTCGTGTGTGCGAGTGTGTGTGTGCTGCAGGGCCCCTGGCTCCCGGCTCCGTGGTGCCCCCTGGGGACGGTGCAGTGTCAGTGAAACTCTAATGTGTTGGCTCGTTCTGCAAGAGCGAACAGAGCGAGAGAGAGAAAAGAGTGTTGCTGGAGAGGGTGGCCGTTCTGTCAGTAAACTGTTTTTCGTAACAGGATTCTTTGGAATTACTGACGTCTATGAGTTGACCTCAGAACGGTGCAAAACGGCGGCTCCCCAGCGAAACCCATGCAAAGACACGTACATCTACGGCTATTTGATTTGGAACAAAAATTATGCAATACATTCATATCACAAAAATGTCTTTATTTTAAACATACTACAAAATATTTTAAAATTAAATAAAGTACATAAATTGTATAAAACATACATAACTTTTTTATTTGGAAATTCTATTTTTTTAAATTATTAAATTATTTATTATTACATTGTATATGTAAATACATGTTTTACTTTATACATTTTAAATGCTATCATTACTATAAAACATCTGTAAAAAAAAATATATATATAGTATAAATATAGTAAATATACAAATAATTAATAAGTAAGCAATATGTGGTCACAGGTATATGACTATATTGCATTTATGTACATATAAAACATATCAAATATATAAAATACAGAGAAAAAAATATGTATATATATATATATATATATATATATACACACACACACACACACACACATTTGCAATATAGTCAATATACGTGTGACCACGTATTATATATATATATAATTTTCTCTATCTCACATAATATATCAATATATTATGATAGAGAGCAGAAAGAGCCACTCTTCACTACTGTATCTATATGCTCACTCACACACACAAATGAACAGACAGTGTGTCTCTGTGCTATCAGGTTTATAAAGTGCTCTTGAGTCTGTCTGCTGTCTGTCTGTATGGCTAAACATAGACAGGGAGAGGAAATACTGAAGCTGATACAAAAAGAGAAGAGAAGGGGGTTTAGAAAGAAAGAGAGAGGGATCATGAATGAGAAAGACAGAGAAAGCGAGAGAGTAAAGTTGTCAAAAAGAGAGAGTGTGAATGAGTACGAGAGAAAGAGAGAGAGGTGGGGGCTTTGCTCTTAGGACGCTAGTCTGTCCCTCTCTGCTCCGTTTTTAACACAAAATGAAAAATCACCTTTGCCGCCTGGTGCACTTTAGAGTAGCTTATTTTTAGACCTGCTTGACAGTCTTCCAATGGCCGGAGACTAGCAGATGGGCTGTCTTAAAGCTTCATATGCTCCCAGCTCTCACCTCCCAGAGACAGGAAACTCACTTGGGAGTGTGCTACAAATAAATGCCCCCCTGCCCTGCCCCTGGATTCCCTCATCCCTCCCCTCTTCCCACCTACTCACACCGTTCTCCACCCAGATAGTGCCTGTCCCTGAATTTAGCACCTTCTCTGCAACTACGTCCTGCTGTACTGAAGTGAACTACACCCACGTCACTGTCCAAATAACCCCTCCGCCCTTTCTGGCCTGACCAGGACTGGAGGCGTATGTGTGAATCTGAATGAAATGTAAACATAAATATGCTTATGATAGATGACCTAGAAATGAGCTCCCACTCAGCCAAGGTGTACTTTTACAATTAAATACTAAATTTAGAAAAAATACTAAAACTAATTTAATTAGTCTTTTTATATTCTTTACTTCATGGACACAAACCAAAATAAATAAATAAATACAGATAAAGAAAAAAAATATATAAATATATATTTACAGTATGAAAAGCTATTATTATTATTAAAAAAACAACAACACACAGAGTGATTAATTTTAAATGTATAAACTATGTTTATATTATACGCCACTATAAGCAAATAACCAATACAAGATATATGTGCACCCAATAATAGTGGCATAAACACACCTGTTCACACTTTCAGATGTGGTTCATTTGGATTCATAAACTTTCTTTGTGCCTTTAGCATCTTGGAGAGAAAAATCCAGGTGATATCAGTCAAAATCTGTGTGGTCGTTTGGTTCTCTGTGAAAGGAGCGGAGGGAGTGATTCCACTATGACTGACCTCCTCTGACCTCTGTGCTCCAGGGCGGCCTTCTCACATTCATCACACACACACACACACGGTTATATACCCCACCATCACACATGCTCTGTTTACACTCATACATACTGTATAGCCGACATCGGTACGTCTCTGTCAAGCACCAGGTTGCCAAATAAATACTAAATGTACAGGGGATTAATTATACAGCGATGATGTACATAAGCAACTCGATGATGTAATCTTCAGCAACAGAGTAGAGCTGGCTCTAAAAGTCAACAAATGCTGTCGGCTGTCTTTAATATAACATTTGACATATTCTGCAGGCATCAAATAGCAGCACATGACTGGCATACAGACGGACCCTTATATCGGTAAAAAAAAGATCATTACAACCATAATTTGTAGTAATATATATATATACACACTATAATTTAAAAGTTTATGGTCAGTTAGTTTCCTTTTTCAATGCTGAAGAAATAAATGTTTTTATTCAGCAATGATGCATTAAATTGATCAAAAATTACAGTAATCCTAAAAACAACTGTTGCAGAATTGATAACACAAGAATAAATGACATTTCAAAATATATTGAATTGTATTTTAAACTGTTATAATGTTTCACAGTATTACTGTTTCTACAGTTTTAAAATAAATTAAATGCAGCATAACAGACATTAATTTTTTACGATTTCATTCATGATGGAAAAACTGTTTTAAGTAAAATTAGTTGAAAATGGCTTTTTATGTTAAAAATGGTTAAGACTAAGCTTCCTTAGTTTACATACGTCTACTATGGTTTTATGAACAAACTGCAGTCACCATAGTAAAGTCTGTCATTCTGTGGTAAGCAGTCTCTAATATAAAATTTCACACACTCCGCAGGCATCAAACAACAATATGCAGACATAAAGACAGACTACATACAAAAACAACACACGCATACATGCACAAGCCCTTATGGACATGCACACACAGTTGTGCGTTCGTGAGATCTGTGGAGTGTGGAGGTTCGAATGTTAGATGAGCTCAGTGGCCTCGGTAGAGCCATGTCATGGGCGATAGCACTGCGCTAGGCTAACACTAGGCTACGCTACGCTAGCTGTGTTCTGCCACTCAGAGATGCACTCAAAGTACACACACTCTCTTTCCATGTCATAGCCTCACTAAAACCCTCTCTGCTTCCCCTCAGGGAGGAGGTTTTGACTCCAAAGCAGCCCTAAACTAAGACAGAGAGAGAAAATGCATTACGCGGTGAACGATGCGGCGTGCAGTGAGAAAGAGAGAGGGCTAGTGTGTGTTATCTACAGCCAGTCAACGTCAACACTTTGTTGTCACAACGATATGTGAGCCTAGCAGGCAGAGTGCGGTGAGAGCGAGGAGGAAAAGAGAATAGGAGAGTGTGTGAGGTGTGCTGTCAGAGCTGTGTGATTTATAGAGTGTGCTGTCAGACTCCAGCTGCTGAACCAAAGTGTCAGGTTGAGAGAGACCCCTACCAGTGTCTGTGTGTTGAGAGAGAAAAAAACAGACGGAGAGAATGAGAGAGGAGACAACTTTTTAAAGGCCATATTCTACACTTCTGTAGCATTTTTTTGTCCACTTGTAATGTTAGTGAGGCTTTCCTTGCATTAAAACACTATAGCAATTTGGTTCTATAAGACGCTGTCCTACTCAGGTGTGACAATTTGTGTGTTGACATCAAAAATAAAAAAAGGGTCTGATATGAGACACAAAACAGCCAATCAGAACACTTCTCTCGGTTTGCTTACTCGCACACATACACACACTTGTTTTTCCTTGTGGAAAAAACAGTATATAGCATTTACAGTGACTGTCTAGTTAGAATTGAACAAACTGTTTGCTACTGTACCTTTAAGACTTTTGACAATAAAGACCAATACCACAAAATCTAGGATTTAATTCATCTCGTTTAAACTAAATTAAATTAAAAAAACTTTGTAAAATAAATTAATTTTATTCATTTATTTTTTTAGATTCATGTATTTACTGAAAAATGTAAATAAATGAACTTAAATAAATGAATAAAGGATTAAAATTGCTTCATTATTTATTCACCAATGTTTTTTTCCAAACACAAAGACAAAATTACAGGATTTTGAAAAATTAAAGTTAAGATCATGTTTCATTAAGATATTTGTACATTTCCTACCATAAATATGTAAAAACTGGCATTGCTAAGGACTTAATTTGGACAACTTTAAATGCGATTTTTTTCAATATTTAGATTTTTTTGGCACCCTCAGACTCCAGAGTTTCAAATAGTTGCATCTCTGCCAATTGTCCGATCCTAACAAACCACATATCAATGGAAAGCTTGTTTATTCGGTTTTCAGATGCTCAATTTCCAAAAATTTGACCCTTATGACTGGTTCTATAATTATGTAATCTCATGTCATTCCAAACCTGCATGACTTTCTTCTGCGGAACACAAAAGAACATATTTTAAAAAGTTTTAACTGATTGTATCCACATAATGAAAGTCAACACAACACTAATCGACTTTCACGGAGACATTTTTCAAAATATCTTCTTCAGTGTTCCATAAAAAATTAAGCCATACAGGTTTGGAACGGCATGAGGGAGTAAATAATGACAGAGCCTTCCTTTCTGGGTGAACTATTCCTTTAAGATAAAGTCTTCTCATCTGTTATGCTATGTTAATGAGCGAGGCAAACAGAGTGAAGTATCCACAGTTCCCAAACCCTCCAGATCACAGCTGCGCTCAGTGTGCATGCGCGCGCGTGTGCGTCGAGCGTTGAGAGTGTCGAGCAGCGAGAGTCATCTCACCGACAGCGCTTAGACTCATACGTCACTGTCACAGCCACGACAGTTCCAGTCCCGAGCTGGCAACCCGCACGCGAGACAACAACACACACCACGCAGCGCGGAGCTGTAGCGCCACAGCACAACCCTGCTCAACTGTCATATCTGACTGGGGCATGTGCCGTACACACCCCCTCCTTCTTCTGTTGTCTTCACATTTTCATTTCAGCTCGCTTTCTCTCATGTTGCGTCTCAACATATCCTTCGCTCTGTCTGTGCGTTAAAGGAACAGGCTACCATGAGAGACGGATATGAGAAAACGCTTTATAGTGATCCCAGTGGACACATCTCTTTTTTTTTTCCCCTCGCTCTTCCTTACTCCCTCCCTATCTCCCTCTCATGCCAGTCCCCAAATTATTTAATTTAGCGCAGACACCATATCTCCCTATGTGCCATCCCGCTGAAGTTCTCTCTCCCTCCACGTCCTCCTCCCTTCTTTCCTCCACTTTATAGATTGTTCCAAGCAGGGGTATTTCGTGACAGAATCAGGAGTGTGGGTGGGTTCGCTGGAAAATTTGCAAAAAGGCATTTACTTCATTTTTATCTCAACATAAACACGCACGTGCACGCTCGCGGCCTGAAACCGGTGTCCCACGTTGTAATAAATGAATGCGAATGTGCTGATTTACTCTGAAGATTAGTGCCGCCCCATGGTGAGTGTTTTTGATTTGAATTCGCCAGGCCGGAGCTTTGTTTGAATCTCCGTCTCAGCAAGGGCAGAGCAACAAAACAAATGCAAACAGGTAAACAACTTAAACATGTCCCCTCCGATTCTAGTTTACTCCAATGCCCACCGCCTGGAGAATTTCCATCGAAAAACCGCGTGGCAATGTAAATCCGTAACACCACGACACACTTTGGTACGCCAGCATATTTAGATAACCGAATACATTAGTGAACGGTTTCATTAGTTCATTATCAACTCTTGGCTAAGTTCCCGCTATTCGCCCTATTCTCATATCACGGCTCTAAAGCCATCAGAGACATCCAAGGCCTAGCACATGGATCCAGACTCAGGGATGTCGTGGTCTTCGAGAGGGAGCTGCTCTAAACACAGGGCTCATAGCTTTAGCTGGAGACACTATACTGCAGTCCCCTGACAGCCCCTCAACCAGTCAGCCAATCAGCAGCAGGTAAGGTGGATTTGAGGAGCTGTAGGCATGTGTGTGTGTGTTGGGGTTAGGGCTCTGAAGAGAGCCCCCCAGATCCCCATTCTAATAACGTACACTGCCACTCCAGACGCAAGGGCAGCTGGGACACGCACACACACACACTGGCACTAATAAAATTGAGCATCACAATAGAAACCTATATCAATATCTACAGCACACAAAAGCAGATTCAAAGCACACCAGACAAACTCTGCACGTACATTATAAATCTAATATGACGCATAATGGAACAGATTCTATGGATGTTTTTAGAGCTTCTACACTTGTTAACGCCTTGATTTGCTTAATGTGGGTTATAGGAGTAAAAATGTGCCTGTGTGTTCATATGTGAATATTAAATTTAGTTTAAGATGGATTTTATGTTTTCTGAAGAAAATGTATGTGCTGAAGTATTTTGAGTGCATTGCCGTGTTGTTGCTAAGGTATTCTTAGTGGCTCTTTTAATGTACTGCTGTATGATTCTGTGTTCTAGGTGATAACTGCCATAAACCAAAAAATTATATGCTATATTTTGGTTTTCTGCTTTCTTATTAATTCTATGGGATGTATTCATTTATTTATTTATTTAGACGTTTACCATGCAAAAAATGTCCAATCTGTTTATAATAATTTATTTTTATTTTTGCCTACATTTTAAATACACTACTCAGACGTCTTGGAAAAGGAGTCTCTTATGCTCAACAAAGTTGCATTTATTAATACAGCATTACAGTAATATTATGAAATATTATTACTATTCAAAATAAATGCTTTTTATTTGAATATATTTTGTCATTTATAATTGTGATGGCAAAGCTGAATTTTCAGCATGCATTATTATAGCTTTCAGTGTCACATGAGCCTTAAGAAATCATTCTAATATAATGATTTGGTTCTTAATAAACATTTCCTATTATCAACTTTTTTGTCAAAACTGTGATACATGGATTCTTTGATAAATAGAAAGTTAAAAAAAAACAAAAATCATCTGACCCCAATTTGAATGGTGGTAAATTACATAACCTTAAATACTTCAAGTTAAGTATTTAAATAATCTCATAACCTAAAACATAACCATTGGCATGTTAAAAACGTTTGAAGAAACTGTCTACCTCGTCTCCAATATACGCAACACAAAATACAAATTGTAGTTTGAAATCATACAAGCTCTTCCTCCACCTCTGTGAGAGAAAGCGAGTGTGTGTGTACGCCCTGATGAACGCCGCCCCCTTACATCACTCCACTCAGCGCTGTATGAGAACTCACAGCCCTCAAATATTCAACACTTTCGCAATGTCAAGGGGGGGTGGGGGGGGGGAGAAAGACAAGAAGGCATCAACAAACAAACAAGTGCAAAGACCCCCCTCCTTCCCTCATTCACACACGCACACACTCACTCACTCACCCATCCATCCAAACTGCTGAGTACGGTTAAATATTAACCAGCGCTAAAGGAAACACCATACACCCACGTGCGCACACACATGTCAGCAGGGAAGGGATACAGGGCGTGGGGGGAATGCGGCGCCCCCTGGAGGGCTCAATCAGAACCGGCAGTGTGTAAAAATGAGGCGCACTGTCAGAGAGTGACAGCAGTGCCTATGGAAGGGCCGAAGGGTGGGCGGTTGGGAGTTCACCTGGGGAAACAAAATAACAACTGAAAGAAAATCTACACACACACACACACTCACTCACACAAAAAGTCTCTGAAGTTTCTAACAAAGGAGTGGAGGATCCAGCAGAGTAGGTCTAGCTGCGCTGATCGGGGCGAAGCATCACTTATTTACCAGCTTACATCTGCACTATTTATGGGGCACCAGGGAGAGGCAGAAAGGAAAGAGGGAGACGGAGAGAGAGGGGTGGGTGGGGGCAACACAGAGGGGCTAAAATATGCATGGGGGCTGGCTCTTCTGGGAGCCAGAAAAAAGAAAATGGGAAAGGGAGAAAGAATGAGAGACATAAAAAGGCGAATGAGAGAGAGAGACTGAGAGAGCAAGAGAGTTGGAAACAGTTTGAGGAAGGGAGGGAGTTGGTGGGAGTGCGAACGAAAGAAAGAATTAGAGACAAGATAAAGGATGGAAGCAAAGTTTGCCATAAGGGAGAGGGGATGATACAGTAACGTGTCTCGTGAAGGCTCATGGGAAGAAGGGAATTAACACAGAGTGGGGCCGCACTGGGAGGGCATGCTGGGTAGGGCACGTAGGCCATGCCAGTCCATCCATTCAGTCTTGTTAACAGCATACACACACGTTCGGGTCTCATTTCACCTGGGAAGGAGCGGGGTAAAACCCGGCACGGAGCTGTCTATGCGGCTGACTGCTCTATTCCTCACCTGCGTCACCGCTCAGGTGGGCCCGGAGTGGATGCGGGGGACGGAGCGGATGGGAGTGATGCGGTGGACCCACTGAGCCATGGGCTGGTGCGAGTATCTCGGTTGGCCGGCCTCAGGGTGAGGCAGACAGTGACCGACAGGGTCCAGCGCTCCCCCTGCTGCTAAATGGACTGACCGGCCATATGCCCAGCGCCGCCGGCCTTATATCACTGTCACACCACGGCCGGGGGCTCACGTGGAGGGGTGGGGCATTTGAACCATGCAGGAGATTTAGGTCACACCCCCCAAGCCCCTAAAATATTAAGTCATGGACCTGAGTAAGCTATTAACCTCACATCCTGCTACTTATAAAGACCCACCCACCAACACACACAGGCGGGCGCTGGAGGGGGCTGCAGGGATGGTGGCCCATAGCTCACAAAGATGAATGTAACTTGGGCTAGGGCAGGATGCAGCTGACCCCAGCGGCCCGTGGCAGCCACTGTGGGCTGAGTTATTCACAGTCCTGCCCCTACTCAATCTGTCTGCCCCATAATCAGCACAGAGAGAGAGAGAGAAACCGAGAGAGAAACAATCGCCTTCATATACTGGCACTGACCTAACAATAATCTTAATGTGCTGTTGCTAAGTTCTTAGCAGACAAATTTTGCATTTTATATTTTAAGGGGAGAAATGGGATTAGAAAAGGTTGAATGCGAGTCAGATTCAAACACACACGACGTGACGCAAACAGAGTGCTCATAAGGGTCAGAATTTAGTTGCTTTAGCATATTAAAATTACAATTCTTTAGCTATTATATTTAGTCTGCTCTAATACTCAATACTCCAATCCAAGAACAATCAAGAAAAACTCCAAAAAAGGCCATAAAATCCTTCGACAATCCTGAATCTAGTGCTGATATTTTCTGAGTGTAAGGTTGCACCACTACAGACAAGTCCCTAAAGGAGAATCAACCAGTTAGCAGTAACTTTTTTAACCAGTACTTTTAGTTCTAGTCCTTTAGAAGGGAATGCGTGGGAAGAATGTGTGTGTGTGTGTGTGTGAGAGAGATTTAAATTCTGCCTGGCCCTTAGGCTTGGCTGAGATGTCTGCATTTGAGTTGGTGCTTAAATTGATACTATTTTTCACCTCACAGCTCTGTGATATCTCCAGCTAAACTTGAGTCAGCAGATGTGTCTCACTGCTCTGCCATGTCTGCCTCCGCTGGGAATCATTACCACGGGTCAGGAACATCCAGAGGTGCTTAAAACCAAACCACAGCCACTAGAATGTCTGTATTTCTATACAAAAACATCTTTTGGTTGGGCAATGAAGACACAAAACTCCTGCCCAACAAAGAACAAAACTACACTGTGGTTCAAAAGAACGTCAATAAAGAGTACTCAAATGCATCAAAAAGTGACAAATTTCTTAAAGGGTGTTTACAATGACAGCAATTAGCATTGACAAACTAACCAGAGGTGAATTCTTTTTAAGAATAAAAAGCAAAATCAATAGCAAACATTGCCAGTGTGACAAAGTTGAAGAGGAATAAATCGCTGTCAGTGAAAACGCACATCAAGGTATACAGTCATGTCAAAAGTAAAGTGACTTGGGGTGCCACAGCGTCATAAAGGAAAGTTATAGCAAAAAGTGCACAGAGTGTGGCAGCACTTTGTAAACGTGTGTGGCAGCTCTTACTCGCTAAAATCTATATGTGTGTGAGTGTGTCAGTCTCTGAGTGGAGGGGTTCAGGGCCTCCCTCAGGGAACTCAGATAAAGGCTTCAGTAAAAGAGAGAGAGACTATATCTATCACAGTATAACAGATAGAAAGAGAAACAGATACAAAGACAAAAAGAGAATGGAAGAGGGAAAGAGAGAAAGAAAGAAACAGAGACTCATCCGGAAAGAAATAATGTCAAGTGGACAAAGTGTTTTATTGTTACAGTAGGCAAACGGCTTTTGATGAGCTGTCAGACATCACATTGTGCTGTGAACTTGAGCGTGAACCTGTAGGGCATACAGTTGTCTGTACAGTATCTCTAACCGCTCAAGGCCATCTGAACTGTGATTAGTGTACATTCCTTCATACAGTATATTACAGTGTATATATAATGTATAGTGGTGCAATGGTTCTCAACTGGTTTTGTTTGATTTTACACCAAATGTGACCCAACACAGTGTCAAAAGAGTTCAATTAAAATAAAAAAAAAATTTAGTAAAAGTAGACAAAATGCCTTTAAAATAAAAATAATAAATGTGCTAATATTTCATATTATGAGTGTACTAGCCCAAGACTATGCAAAATTATTTATTATATTAATAAATATTAATTATTCATTATTTAAATTATACAGAGTAGAAAATACTATAAAAAAAAGTCTGAGTTTCAAGCTGAGAAGCATTGTACTAGTGTGTGAGTGTGTGTGTGAGAGAGTGTGTGTGAGACAATGAATGGCAATCTGCTTTTGCATATGCATCGCAAATGTGAGTGAGAATGGGCCCGGGACAGCATTCCCAGTTGTCTGCCCTGACGATGCACGCGCACGTGTGTGTGTGTGTGTGTGTGGATGAATGTGAGTTCCAGCAGTCACAGCAGGTGGTGTGATTGATTTGCAGAGTAATGGGTCTAATCGTTACTGGCTTGAGGATGCACCTTGTTTTCTCCTTTAATTCCCTTATTAGCTGTGATCTGTGTCACATCTGTGTCTATCAGGGCTAACTGAGATCGACTATAGAATCCACCTATATTATAAACACCACAAATCAGACACACGTTTTGCTACTACAAGGAGATTCACTGTACATATGACACATAAAATATGATCAAAAAACATTAAAATATGAACATTGGGCTTACTTGGCTTTCTGGAATACTTTATTCTGATTGGTCAAATAAGGACCAACAGGTTTTCTAAGTACAGTGGTTTCTCTAGATTCATGTTTTTCTTATCACTTCTTATGTAACAATGTGGTTTTACACTGAATTGTAAAAACAATTCATGTTCACCTGCTTTTGTTGCACTGCCATATGATTCTGCATTACTAACCTGGAGCTCAGTTTGGAAGAAGAACTTCTGCGGACACTGGGAGCAGTCGTATATCTTGTCCTCCTGTCCGTGGACGGCAAAGATGTGCTGCTGCAGCTTATTGGCCTGAACAAACACTGGGGGAAAAGGACAGAAGGGAAACAGCAGTCAAACGATTGGCCGAAACGCTTTACCCAAGAGTGTACAGCGAATTGGCTGTGAAAATAGCTGATTCGATTAAGAACTAATCCTGAGTGAGGAATTAAAAAAAAAATCCATGACTACCAACTTTCACGCTTTGGGTAGGAGAGGGAGAATAAAAATAATGAATTTTTTGGATTTGAGACAATGTGTCGGCACTGAGGAAAGAGGAAGGGGGAGGGGGCGTTCTCAAATGAAAAGCTCTCAAACTCTCTTTATCGGAGAGCAGGGGATGACAGCCGGAGATGGAGGGAGAGACAGAGACAGACTAAAGTATCCCCACCAGACCTTGTGATATTTATCAATAAATCATTCCTCTTTCCTCGGGTTTTTAAATTCCGTTCGTGTATTTTTTTTTTTTTTGTTTCAGTAAACTTAAGTTTGCTGTGTGTGGAGACTATGAATTATTGAGCGTCCCTGGAGGAGAAGGCATCCGCTTACTTATTCATGAGCCACACAGGAATAGTGTTAAAGTTTAAAAGAGGACTGCGTACCTGTAAGGGAGGAAAGGGGGAAGAGAACGTGGTGTAGCCAAACAACTCGGTAAAGGTGAAAGAAAGACGGAGAACTAATCCGCAAGGAGGAAGAGAGAGAGGGAGACAAAGGGACGGACAAGGCAAAAGAACAAATGATTAGATCAGAGGGATGGAGGGAAGGACGAATAGAGAAGCAAAAGGGAGTGTACAGTGAATATGGAAGGAGCTGGAACTGGGAGAAGAGTAATAAAGAATGGGTGAGGGAAGAAAAAGATGAAGCGAATAAAAAAACAGTATGAAATTATCTGGAGAATGGCGTGTTGCAGTGCTGGGGACAATATGGCCTCCAACACCAGTCTTTAATGTTGACAAGCTCAAGTAATGATTTCTGATTCCCAAAGGTTAGCTGACAAACAGTCCAAAGTGACTTTCAAACTTAGTGTGAGGAGACACACTCGCTGGGCCTGTTTAACTAAATGCACACGTACACGGAGGGTCCTACCCTGGAGAGCGAGAGCGGATTACACTGCCTTTCTATAAACCTGCCCTTTATTCTCTGACCTCTCCTCTCCTGAACACACACACATGGATCTTCTCACCTCAAAGACATTCAGCATGACAACTGGCCTACAGAAAAAGCTAATAGTTTGTATGTGATACTTTACAGCGTACAAAATGGCCATTATGATTTGACAAAGCTAGTTAACTGTGGGCTCTTGTTTGTCTATTCTACTGAGGTGCCTTCTAGTCTACTGAAAGTGGAACGTCTGACAGGGGCTCAATCTGCCCAGGGGTCATGAATCCCACCAGGAATCGCAGCGGGAAAATCAGGTCTCATTACCTTTAGCATCAGCTCAGCAGGTCGCCTGCACGAACCACAGCCTCCTGTCTTGGCCACGTAGAACTTCATTAACCATTGTGTGGATAAGAGTGTGTCATAATATCTCTCTTCTATCTATTTGAACTATCTAGTGAAACTGATCTATCTTTGTATAAAGTAGTGTGCATATGTACAGTAAATGTGTATATTTTGAGCTTATATGCAAGCCATAAACTGATCCGTGTTCTCGAAGTCCATGCCTGGTCTTTCTTCTCTCTCACCAGGATGAACAATGAATTTAATAGTTAATTCAGTTCAATTAGCAGGACAAGGAGGAGAAATGGAGCAGAGGAATGGAGGGGAGTGGGGGGGGGGGGGTGTGAGTGGGGGTGATGAGGATGAGCTTGAGAGAAGGGGTGAAAAAGAGAGAGGAGAGATGAGAAAACTAACAAATAAAAGAAATGAGACAGGATGAAACAGAACATTAGAACAATAATGAAATAGATGAGAACAAAATGAAATGAAAAAAATGAAAAGAATGGAACTGAAAAGACTAAAAATAAAGAAATGGGGCCGAACGAAAAAAAGAGAAATGAGATACTATGAAAAACTACTAGAAAACGTGATGAACGGAAGAGAAGGGAGAAAACTAAAAAAAGAGAGAACTAAAACAAAGAGGTGAGAAAACAAGTGCAAAGAAGAAAAGATGGAAAAGTAAGAGGTAAGAAAACAAGTGCAAAGAAGAGAAGAGAAGAGAAGAGAAGAGAAGAGAAGAGAAGAGAAAGAAAAAGTACATAAAAGTTAACAACTAAAAAAAATGAGATGGAGAAAAAATATATAAAAAATAAAAAATAATGAAATGAGACAACAAGACAAGACAACAGTTACGATGAGATGAAAAACTACTTGACAAGGAGACTGAGACAAGATGAGGCATGAAAAGAGAAGCAGAAAGACAGCAATAAAAGAAATAGAACAAGTAGAAACAGACGAGAAGCAAAGAGATGACAAAAAAGTAAAGACACTTCTGCATGCTGTCCTACATGAGGGATTGTGCTAAATGGTGCTTAATTGACTGCAGTAGGCCACATGCATGACCATGTGACCATACACTGTGTGCAGTTACCCTCTCATCACTGGCAGTGTGTATCCCCCCCCACCTCCCCCACACTCTTTGACTGCCCCTGACCCTACGACCTCAACCCCACCAACCCCCTGGGTCGGACCCCTCACCTGTAAAGCAGACGGGACACTTGAAGGTGCCTCCCATGCCCTCGAAGCTGTGCTCGATCAGGTGACACAGGAGCTTGGCCGGAGAGTCAAACATCTGGTTACACAGCTTGCACTCATGATTGATGCCTTCCTCTGCAACACAAGAGCACGATACAACAGGTTACACACACCAGCAGGGTCAGACGGAGAGAATGAGAGACAGAGAGACACAGACACACGCTGCCAAAAGTCGAGGCACAACATTTTTACACATTAACCGTCTGCGAGGGCGTCTCGTAAGCAAGTCTTTTTGAGATCTCTCGAGCGAACGGGGTCATTTTTCTGTTTCTTCCCGTCCTTGCACATCATTTGTGGTCCCAAGCTTATAATCTTCAGCTCTGGACAGTATGACCACCCGTCCCATCCCTCCTCCCCCTCCTCTGCCCAGTGCCGTCTCTTTCCCGGCCGGTAATTGCCTGCTGCCCCCCCAGTGCTGCAGGCTCTGTGCCCTCCCTCTGCCCGCTGCTCTATTTTAAGCCTGCCTGAGTGACATCAGTGCCGCCCCCTGCTGGTGTGGGAAAGATGAAAGGTGGGCGTCGTGTCCTGGCTGGACGCCTCTGCTCTCGTCTTATCACCCACCCGCCACACAGGCCTGAGCCCAGCCCGCCTGCCTGCGCTCCATCAGACACCCGCCGTCGGACTCCCACGCCGATCCCCCGAACCCCTAACTGAGCCCTGGGGTACGGTAGACGCCAACACAGACCCCTGTCTTCCCAAAGCATCCAGCACCCCGCCAGCCCGTGCAGACAAGCCCGAAGAGTCCCGCTGCTGAGCTACGGGGTGCGCGGAGGGTTAATAAAGTCTTCAATCATATATCCCCACCATCACCCTGACCTCCACCTCTCACCCCTCCCTTCCAAAAGCCACCTCCGCCGATTCCAATCTCCGCTCCGTCTCAAAGGCCCACACAAGGGTGCTCTAATCCCCGTTTGAAAGGAGCGGGAGGAGAGGCGGAGGGGGCAGCGAGAGTAAAGGGGGGGGATTGGCAAGGGCACCACTTTGGTCTGTCCTCCCCCACTGCCTCCTAAAAGACATTGCTTTCAGGAGGGGTGGAGGATTCCTTTCTGGGAGAATGAAAGCAGCAGCAGACAGAGGTTACGACTGCGTTTAATATGTCAAATGCCTTTTTGGAGGAAAATCTGCTCTAGTTCGGGGGGCAGAGGTTTGAACGAGACCAGGTTGTCTCGAGATACAAGACAGGATCAGTTTTGCGCATATGGACGCTACGCACAAGTATGAGGAGGAGAAGGATGCAATACCAAGTGAAAATTTATTCTTTTTGGGAGAATGAAAGCAGCAGCGGACAGAGGTTATGACTAGTTGTAGTGTGTCAAAAGCTTTTGGAGGAACTATAGTAGTTAAGGCAATGTTTTGTATAAGAGGAGATCTATTGCACGGCGGTGAATGAGGCAAATACTATGCACACAGATAGGGAAAAGAGGGAAGCAAGACCAAAGTGAATGCACAAAAAAAGTTTACATATCTAAAAACATTTCAGATAAGATTTACTTGGATCTTAAAATTAGTGGAGATTTTTCTGCAAACGACATTTGACATACTAAAGCTAGTCACACTGCAAAAACTTACTGCTTAATGAGTTTTTAATGAGTGGTTTTTGACTTGTTTTCCACTTAAAATATGTAAAAACAAGACATTTACTTGAGGAGCACCACTGTATAAGATATTGAGAGAATATATCTTGAATATAAGTGCATTTTGTTTATCCACATTTTAAATATTAAAGTGATACCTTTTTTTTTCAGTGTATTTTCGAAATACTGAAGTAAATGCATCTACGTGGATAAAGATGAACTGAATGAACCACACACAGAGAAAAGCAAGCCAACCAAAACCAAAAATTGTGAAGAATGAAACAATGACAGGTAAGGGAAGAGGATTCCTTTCTGGGAGAGAGGAAGCGGCGACAGACAGAGGTTATAACCGGGTTTAGTATATCAAATGCCCTTCTAAGGGAGGATCTACACTGGAAAAAAAACGAGACTACATCCGTTCCGCTAATACGGATGGACCAAACGATATGCACACGTGCAGAAATGAGAGGAAAGCGAGACCAAAGTGAAAAATTGGGAAAAATGAGAGAAAGAGAGTTAGAGGAAGAGAATTCTGCTAAAGAAAGCAGAAAGCAAAGGGATAATTGGGCTGTCCAACACAAAGTAATGGTAGCCAAGGGGCCTGTGAGCATGTGTGTTTCTGCATGCGTGTGTGTGTGTGTGTATGTGTGTGACTAAAAGTAAGCCTCTCTCTGAGAGAACTGCAGTTGATCAGTAAGTACGGAACATGCTCCATCATCTATTTTCCAGTCTGCGCAGAAACACTAAGCTCTCCACTTCATTGTGTGCGTGTGTGTTGCTATATGAGAGAGTGATGGGGCTACGTTGGGATTACAGTTGCTTGTTACTGCAAACCAGACTAGTGCTGTCAGGGAGAGCATTTGATCAGTGAGGCTGACACAAAGGTCTCAGAGAGGGGGACTGCAGTGTGCTAGGGGAGCCATCACACCACTAAAGAGGAGAAGACAGACGTGTAGAGTGCAGCAGAGGGCCTAGGAAGTGCATGACAACAACACGCTCTTTCATAACTGAAACTAACTGGGGGTTAAAAAAAGAACAAAAGGACTTTACAAGCACTGCGACACATCGTGAAAGGCAAACCGAAGAGATTTCAGAATTCCTTCATCTCGGAAATCATTGATGCTTGGCATGTTGTGTGTGTATATATGTACACAGCACCGTTTGCATGTCACCACGTGAAAAAGCTTGATTGAAAGCAACCGGTTTCTTCCCTTTATCTGAAATCTGATTATGAGAGGGGTTAAACCATTTAACTGCCGTCCACCCTATATGCATTGCTTATTAGAGCCTGGGCTAAGTAAAGCAGGAAGGGAGGAAAGAACAGGAGGGAAAATAGAGAAATAAGAGCAGCTAGAGGCAGGGATGTGCGTCTGAGAGAATATTTAACTGGAATTGAGAGGGAAAGAACAAGAAGAAGAAAAAAAAAGAAAACTGTCCGCCTCTAAAGGTATGCAGCATCTTAATTGAGAAACGGCATGAAGCCGCCACACATTCGCAGAATCACTGATGAGGGCTTTCCAGGACATCGATAGAGGGAGGGAGGCGGAGAGAGAGCGCGAGAGAGAAACGGCAAGAGGATCGAATCAAGAAAACAGCGATCGCGCAAACGGATAGGTGGAAAGCAAATGAGTAAAGGACGTATTCATGTGGTATTTCAGGTTGTTATTCCACCGACTGAACAGGCCGACTTTCCTTGCCGCTGCACCTCTGCAGTGGCTGCTGCTGCAAAGCTTGGTCAATGTGCTTCCAGCTAATTGACCAGGGGGAGCCAGGTGGCGCCCTGGCCTGTGCTGTTCCTCTGGGACGGGCCCATCTATATGAGAGTGCCTCCCCTCCTTCCATCTTGCTTTCTCTCTCTCTCTCTCTCTCTCTCTCTCTCTCTCTCTCCACCCATCACCCCCTGTAGCATGCACTGGCACACAAATGAGCTGTGTAGATGGGAGCTGCACATCCCATGTGGCTCGGCACCTCTTGCCTGGCCCTGAGGCCCGCGGCCCCGGCCCCCGGATTGATGGCCCGAGCGGTAGAGAGGCAGAGCGGGAGAGCTGTGGGAGAGGAGGGGAAGGAGGGGAGTGAGCTGGGGCGAAAGGGGGTGGAGGTAGCGGGCTTCTCTAGGGGGCGAGCTCAAGGTGTGTTGCCATGGCAACTCAGAGAGGGAGAGCAGGGAGAAGCGGCGGCGTGCTGAGCTTGACCCGTGCTGGTGGGGGTGGCAATGTGGGCCAAAACCGAGTGCACACACACACACACTCCTACTGCAGGGCTAGGGGGGTCTCGAGAGCTCTTGCTTCCTACTCTTTCTTCCTTTCTTACGCACAAACAGCGAGTGCTGCATTGCTGAAACAATCCCAGGAGCCATCTCTCTACTTTCACACCATACACGCACACAGTGACTCATTTCGCAACGTCTCCTTTATACAACTTTCATTCATGCCCGAAAAGTTCAACCCAGCCCTCGTTGACTCGACAAAACATACACACGCCCCGACGGCGATGCTGAGAGCAAAGTGGGGGACACAACTAACTCATCCGTGTTCTTTCCTGGCTGTCGGTCTGATTCACACGTTTCCTATTATCTGCAGCAAATATTTCCGGAACGCTCTCTCTCCCGCTCTCTTTTTATCTGGCTGCCAAACGGGATGGAGTCTCCGGCTCCAGATATTTTTGGCAAACGTGGACGGCATATGGAGTTGACCAGCTTGGAATCTCCTATCAGATTACATAACAGTAGGACGCTGGATCCCTCTACCCTGCAGAAACCGACCTTCATGCAAACAAGCAAACAAACAAACTCTCCATCCAAAGCGCACGCCACCTCTTCGCTCGTCGACTTCCTCCATTGCTGTTGTGTGCTTCTTAACTCATGGTGCGTCCTCGCTTATTCGCCGGCGTCTATCCTGCTGCTGTGGTTGTCTTGTTGACTCAGGCTGGTGCACGGATGAGTGTGGTAAATTTCTACCAACTGTGGCTATTGACTCAGAGCTTATGCAAGCCATTGAGACCCATAGTCCTCTATGATGTGGCGAAGCTTCACATTAAACTTTCACATTAAACCTGGTGCCATGTATAAGTAAATACCTATAAATGCATCAATATTTTAATTAACTTTCTAATCAAGATTCGTTTTAATTGTTGCACTGTTTAGGGTTGTGTGCCATTCAGAACTGAATTGGAAAAGCCTTTTAAATTCAAATTCAATACTTGATTTTGAAATAAGTTAGCCAACACAATGTAGAATTACAATTTAAATGTCAAAGTAAGGAAGTAAAACTACAATGAATTTGAAATTAACAACTGTAATTTTTAACTAGAAAAGCAAATTTGTTAAAAGAAACATTGAATGATTGTTTTTAGATAGATAGACAGATGTGACTAGTGTCTGTATTCATGTAAAATGTGTTTCAGGTTTAAGGGTTAATCTTCCTGGGAGGTCTTGTCAATATCACACTCTTCATTATGACTGTTGCTTCAGGTCTCTGAGTGGCACAGAATCAAATTAGCTTTCCAAAGTCTGATTATGCCTTGTTACTACCAGGGTGCTCTCATCCAGAGAACTTCATTACCCATAATGCACTACAGGAGCAGCTGCACAAGTCTCACACTGTGTTTAGTTTATCAACCAATGAATTGCCCTCTATAATAAGCCAACCACATACTCTTCCAATCAAAGCGCTCTGTTCTTAACAAGAGCCACCCTCCTAATTTCTTCTCCACCAATCAGTACGTGTCAGCAGGTCTAACCCCCTATGAGGCAGGCTGGTCTGGCTGCAGTGTTGATGGCCACCCAGTGCTCCCACTGAGGCAGCGCTCTCTCATTTCCAGCACACACAGATAAAAAGACTGCACACTGTGCTGCAGATAGATTCTGCAATCAAAACAGAGCTCAAATCATGGATAAAACATGCATGTTTACCGCATACAGACCTCGCAGTGCCTGAAAAATGGAACAAGGCGGTTTTGACTGAGGCTTTTTCACGGCTTAAATGCTGAAAGTGAATTAAACGAATTACGAAAAATTAACATGTGTGACTCTGTTGCCAGGGCAAATGATATGCGTGCCCATGCATACATACGCACGCAAACAGTAACCCACCCACATCCTCTTGTACATACAAACCACCCTCGACCTCACAGTCATACACACTTGAGAACCTGATTGTTAGCGTGTAATATATGCACAGCTATTTGTGTTTTGAATGTTAATTGAATGCTGGAAAGTGCCGGTGGGGGAATAGTTCTAATCAGCATACCAATAAACCCTTCACATGATAAAGTCTTTATAAGAAGCACTTACTCCCATGGCCTCTATATACCTCAACAGTCACTGTACTCCTCCTCCTCTCATTCTCTCTCTTTCCTATCATCCACGTGTCCTCGAACCTTCCTAGATGGCGCGAATGCAAAACAGCCGCCTTACAACTGAATCCAACACGTGTGACCATATGCTTTGGTTATTAAATAATAGTAAATCTAGACTATAAAAACAAGGAAAGAGAGGCATGTGATGCGAATGCATGAGTCACCATGGCAACGCAAAGGCATGAATAATACGCTCAATGAAGAATTATTACCCATATAATAAACTCCTCAGAGCAGCCAGGTGACTTGGCCGGGGCCTTGTTAAAACAGAGAGAGACGTAGAAGCAACACATAGAAGACACAAATCTATATTTCAAGGTCAAAGTGAGCCGGAACTCCTTTGCCAACTGCAAACTTTTATTGGAAGTGGACACACGCGTGAGCGCACCCGTGCACGCACAGCCCCAGATTGCTAATTGCAGTATAGAGGGTAATTATGGCTCTGGTGAGTGGTCAGCGGAGTATGTGCTGGCCAGTGCTGTTGGCCGGACCTGGTCTTTGTGGGGTCTTATTGAATTTGAGGCCTGGTGCAGTGAATTTGGAGTTGGCTGAGCTGTTAGCCGGCTGCACACACACTGTCTGTCTCTCTCTAATGCTGCAATCTGCCACACGACTTTCCGAAGACATGACGGGTTGCTTTCGAACACAATGGCTGCCAGAGGACGCAGCTGCCTTTACTATTACAAACACACAATGGTCACATTCAGCAAAGTATACACAACAGTCCTCTAAAAGGGACAATATGGCTCTGTAAACAGTAAGCGTTTATGCTCTTTGTGTGCATATGAGCGTGTTCATCTGTGTATATGTATATTTACAATATGTGTATGCACATGTGCGTTTAATCCACGCCCCTGGGTGCACCAGGGGCTTTTATCCATGCAAGATCTCCCAAATGCCGTTCAAAAGCAATATCCATGAACCATTCCACCACAATTGCTCATTGTCGGTTTGGCCTTTTGGGACACAGCGGATTCCTGGGACTTCATTTCTGTCCTCCCCCTTCTCGTTCAACCCATTGAACTCAAAACCATATCAGCTGTATAGAAAAACAATCGGCAAAGAATACCTTTATCACACGGATATTCGAACCACGTCCTACACTTCCCAAACAGGTCGCCTATGCCTACCTTCTACATCCACTTCCCCTTGGCTTTCATCTCTTTTTTTTCTGTATTAGGACACGTCTACATCTTTGGTTGGCTGGTTGTGAATTATCTGCTCACTAAGGAAGGGGGAAAAATTCTGAGCAAATATGAGGAAGCAGCAGGATGCTAATAATGCACCTCCAGCTGTTCAAGTTAACCTGCAAATGTGTCCATCTGTACCTCCAGAGAAAGAGGGAGACAGAGAGAGAGAAAGATGAAATGCAAGAGAGGATAGAGAGGGAGGGAGTTATACAAATGAAAAGAGATTGAAAGGATAAATGCGCTCACATGAAAAAAAAAAAAAAAAACAACAACGATGGAGGTGGAAATAAAATGGTGGATATTTTGAAAGAACTAAGAAAAGGGGGACACAGTTAGATTGAAGGGAAGAGAGAGAGAGATAGAGAGAGAGAGAGAGAGAAAGAGAGAGGGGTCCTGGCAGTAAGCCGGCTCGATGTGGATGATTGTGAGCAGTTGGAGTGACCTTGCTGCGTCTGGACCGTCCCCGCCCCCTGCCCTGCGTCCGACTGTGCCCTGCCTTTGGACCCTCACCTAGGGCCAAAACACACACACTGCCATCCTGCTGGGGCCTGCTGGGAGCACAGGCACCGTGAACATATCATATTAAACCAACACACACACTTAATGTCTCACTAAATACCGCTTGCACATATGCACAAATCACACATTTAATGAAGACACTACATCATTTGTAGGTCATGTGTATGAACCTCTGCCAAAAACTCCCATGGACGCCCCCTCCTCTCCCTTCCATCACAATCTTTCCTCTCGCTGTTCTCAGTTGGTGCGTCTATAGACTCTTCCTCTGTAAATACTGTCATATCAAAGATCTTCAGTGGCTGTTTTATGTGGATGTTTACAAACTGATCTGAGACACATCATCAGCACCAATGATCAGAGAGCCGAGACTGTTAGGGGAGTTCATTGAAAAGAGAAGAGCTGCGGTTCCCTACATATCTGTGGGGGAGAGAGGGGAGCACTCGAGCACAGCGACAAAGGGGAAGAATGGAGGACGGTGATGGAGAAGTGCAGAAATCCAGGTTATCAGAGCTGGTAAGAGTGTGATAAATGTAATTAAGGGATTAGATTAGTCACATCCGCTCGATCCGCTCACCTACAAGGGTGCAAAAACAAGTCTTTTTTGCAAGACTTTTTAATTAAAAGTGAACAGCGTTCATTTCTATGCCACTAGCAGCATCAGTGGAATTGCCAAAACAAGAGTTTCTAAACAGGTTTTGCAAAACACTCCTGCCGCCCCCTCTCTGGTGCCTGACACTAGCAACTCATAAAACGCACAGAATTTAATTTATAATTAAGGAATCGTCTGTGAAATTCACTAGAATTTGCCTTGTGTCACATAAAATTGAACTGGAAAATTGTGGAACAGCAGGAAGAAGAATTTACTGAACTCTGCATGATGTTTGGTACCTTAAATACAATTCAAAATAAGACACTAAATTCTTAAAAGTAGTAATTTTCTTAATTTTTGGTCACATGATGCAGCTTTCCTGACACAAACCCTTATGTTCTTCCTCTATGACACAATAACTTTTAAAATGGCAGCACTCTCTGACGTAATTCCACTTTTTGTTTAAACAGACACTGTTCTGAAAGCCTTTGTTTAAACTCTCTGAAATGTCAGTCTACAAATGGTAACTACATATCTCCACTTGTTTAACTGGGATAGAAGAAAGTATTTTAACATTGAAAAAAAAGAATACATACACAACCTTGTTCATTACTGCGATTCCTCAAATCATGTGCAGGAGCCGTGTTTGCGTCTCAAATGACTATTCTATCCCCTATGCAGGGCGCTGCCTTTGATGTGACTTAATGGAAAGGGTTCTTTCTGCAGATTAGGGAATAGGGAACGACTGAGCAGTTTGAAAGAAGGCCCATCTTCCCTCAGGACTGCAACATGCTCTATGCCTGCATGATATCTTCTCTGCATGCCACTTCCTCTGAGCCTTCATCTCCCAGCATGCCTTGCCCAGCTCCTCTGAGTCTAAATCTCCCAGCATGCTTCTACCCCTCCCACCCCACCCACAGAGACTGGCCAGGCCATAGTGCACCTGTAAGTTACCATGGTTACCCAAACCTGTGTCTTTTGTGATGCACAGTAGTATCACATACTCAAATACAAACAAATCAATAAATAATGCTGTATTAATTATTCGAAGGCCAGGATTAAATATACATGTGTTTAGAGATTTGTTTGTGCGTTCAGACAGCAGCAGGGCTTTTAAAACTGCGATCTTGGATACGGCATTCCCAATTCGGACAATGACTCCCAGATGACGCTGACGTACTTACAGACACAGAACACAAAACCCTCATTTCCTGCTGCTGGAGAGAATCCTAGTCGCTCCGGCTTTAAAAAGTCTAAGAACGTGAGGGAACCGTTTGAAAAACAACTAAAAGATTCTCATACAGAATATCCCAAATGTTTCCATCTAATTAGTTTTCCAAATGCAATTTCAATTACAATTATTTATAAAAAGGATATCTGTGATTTTAATGTACTGATTTAGTAAGATCTAGTAGTTCCTACTAAGATGGCTGTGTGTATTTTCCAGCTATGGTAGGTATAGGAAGTCATATGCTCAAAAAATAGTAAGAAATAAATTAAGATGAGGATCATACCTGACGCTGCTAATAAAGTGGCCATTCTGACCAGTTCAGACCCTCTGTATTGATTTAATTCTCTTTTTATATCAGATGGGATGCCAGCAGTACTTGAACCACCAACTGTTCCCAGAAAGGTTTTGGCAAAAAGATCTACGTTCATAATGAAGGTGCACCGGGCAGAGAAACAAGAAACTTAGCTTTAGTTACAGTATTCGGCAAAGGTCAAAATAAACCAGAAGAAGTATTGTGAAAAATAATATACCCCAGACATTTCTTTCCAAATGGGATTAGATAGCAGTCCCCATAGTGTCAAAAATAAGTAATCAATTTGCTCTATAATTCTTACAGAGGTTGTCTAATTTTCCACAGGCATTCAAATCAGGATTAAAAATAAAACACAAATTTACCTTATCTCCTCAGGGAAAACTAGTCCTGTCCAAACAGTTATTTTGTCCCTTTTACTTGAATTTTTTCCCTTTCTTTCTGACTCCTTAAATCCCAGTCCATGCAACTCCCTTACGCTTGCTTTCTGTCCCAGACAGACTGTTTGAAGGTGAGCAGAAACAAAACACAAGCAACCACAAAGAAACACCAAATACTAATATTAATATCAGGGTGTCAAAGATTTGAGTTATTACAGATGACAAAGCATTAATCGGGTGAGCACAGGGCGTGTTCCCCTGAGGGGTGACACCAAACTGGATGTTCAAAGACCCCAGTCGAATAAAAATCAATATTAATGCGCACACATCCAGAACAAAGGAAGTATGTCAGTGCTTCTGTTTAGAGGATGCTTTTTCATCCTAACTTTAATTTTTTTTCTTCTTAAACCATCGTTCATTCCCCCACTGGGTGGAGGGAGGGGGTGTTTGTCCCCCTGGGAGAACTCATCTGTCCCACCTAAAGAGTCCTCAGTCAAATCAAAGCTCCCAGCAGCCCAAGGGCCCTAATTCAACATGTCACATCCACACTCACGGGAGTGAAATGAGAAGGACAGCACAGGAGGGGGTGCACTCCCCCCATTTCTTTCACTTTTCCTTCCCAGTTTTCACACATTTATTTACTATCTTCATTGTTTTCTACTTTTTAAGGTCCCGGACCTTGACAGACAGATCTGGATCAATGTTTGGTGCGAGTCTGAAAACATGTTTTTACAAAAATAATGCATCTTAATAAAAGAGAATCTGATCTAGTTATTTATTTATTTAACATTTTGGTATTTTTGTAATTTTTTTTGCAATTACTTTATTCATATTTGTTCGTAATACATACATGTACCTTAAAATGCAAAAGAAGTTATGAATGTTAAATAAATAGATAAAGGTTTAAAATAAAATCATACAGTCCATAAGTGGCAACTTCTCTTTCCAGATACAATAATGAAACTCGCAACCTCAGAATAACACCAAGAGCTAAGCTGAGGATCAGCAGTCGGTCTAATTTCATTGGAGGTGTGCGACAAATTTGTCGAACACATGCAAGATACACACACACATACAAACAACGCACACACACACACGCACAGATGCTTGCGCACACACAGGCCAGATGGAGCAGCCGAGGCAGGGCCAAGTGCGTGTGCACCTCATCCGTATGCCGCGTTTCCTCACTCCAGCGATGGCTCCTCAATCGTTACGTCTCGGGTTTGAACTCCTGATTCGAGCGGTATTGTTGTTTTGCCGTCTGCCCTCCCTCTCTCTCACACTCATCAAAATAACATCTGTTTACATCTATGCAAACACCTGACAGGCAGCTGATGCCCCCTTCTCTACCCTCTGCTCTAACAAAAGCATTAAAAAAAAAAACAAAGGCGACGGAGGGCGAGTTTAGAACCGGAGCACATCTGGGTGTACAGCCACTGGCCTGATCCAGATGTGGGCCGCCGAGCACTGCAGGCGAAAACACACCTGGACACATACAGCAGCAAAACAAAGGGAAAGAGGGAACACAACAGTCCCCCTCCCCTCTCTAGCCTATCTATTCTGACTCTTTCTCTCCATCTAAACTCAAAAGAGAGCAGGGAATTGTCCTGTCCGTGTATGGTGGCCAGTTTCACCAACAAATCGAATGCACAAAATCAGCTTATTCGTGGGCTAATTCTATAACTAAAGAGGAGAAAGGAGTGTGAAAGTCTCACAAACGGCTGTCTCCCTCAAACCCCCCATGGCTGCCCATGCTTAATCCCCCATGATGCACCGGGGCACTTTCAGAGCCACTGAGACCCACACTGGCGCCGAGGGCTCACACACATACGGCCATCCAGATGCTATGGGTAATTAACCTACCTCTGTGAGCGAGCGCGTGTGTAAAAGTATGAGAGACAGACTTGTGCATGCGATAGAATCATTGCCATTATAAGATGACAAAAGAAAAAGGCACGACGGTCACGAATGTGCACTAGCCTAAAGAAACACAATCAGCTGAGACAAAAACACGAGCACACACACACCGCAGCAGTTGAAGAGTGAGATCAGGGATGAATGCATGCTGTGGCACAGGGGAGGCAGTTCTGGGCTTGGCTATGCCCAGGGTCTTAATGACTTAATTGAGGTAATTATTTGGATAAGAAGTCCAATCACCTGCCTCTTTTCCTCAAGGTCCTCATCAGAAGCTAATTAAAGAGCCGCTCCCAGCGCGAGTCCGACCGGTGCTACGTCAGAGGGCTAAGAACTCGGTAAAGAAAGAGTAAACTCTCCATGTGCCCACATCTCACTCGTCTCGCCAACCTCCTGCTGACCTCTGTGCTGCTATTCGAATTTGTAGCTTTCTGGCTGTTTTCACAATCTCAAAAATGCTGCAGTTTGAGAGGCATCAAGGCATTTTATAATGTAATGTTCGCATAAGATTGGTTCTACTTAGATAATTTGCATTTTTTCAACATATGCTTCTGTCTTTACTGAAAAGTAGTGTTGTAGTCATTAAATATTTGTCTATATAACTACAGCAAAGGTTTTCAACGGCAGGTCTGCGGCCCCTAGGTGGACCTTGGTGGTATTGCAGTGGGTTTGAAATTACTGTTTGATCTCCAACTAATTTTTGTAGAAAAAAAAAATAAATAAAATAAAATAAATATAGACAGAATAAAATAAAAAGAATAAAACAAACATGTTAAGGAAAGTTCAACCAAAGATGAAGTTAAGATGTTATGAAAAGAGGCGGTGGTGTTTGATATCATATTTTGTCTTTTTGTTAAAACAATGAGGAAAACTGCAGTAGCCAAGGGGAGTTGACTGGCATTATTAAGTACACTGTTTGAAGATTTACCAGACTTGAGTTGTCCCCTCTGCGGGAGGTTACAATCCTGAGTCAATCTTTTGAAGTCCAAACTCTACCGAGGATGCAAGTCCAAAATTTGCTTACTTGGTATTGAGAAACACACACAGAACCATGTCACCAGACTGTTTGCCTAATCTTCTCGGTACTTTAGACTGCAATCGAAATGCAGATAGCAACAGGTCTGAGGGCAAAAAAAGTTCCTGGGACAAATTGTTCCAGGTAATTTTGGTGGAAAAACTGCTTTAGTAACACGTTTTATAGTAACAAGTTTTATATAGCCATGTGATGTTGAACTTGGAATTCAAATCAGTTGGATTCAGTTAGATTCATAAAAAAAAAAAAGATTCGGTATGAATTTGACTCAAAATAATGAACTTTTCATGAATCAGACATGACAGGCCTCTGGAGAACGTCAAAAATATCAGTAAAATATGGATTTAGAGAAATCATATGGCTGAAGAAGACAGTGTACGAGTCTTACAGACCACTTTATTATACTTTAAAGCTATTTTTCATCAACTCGAACATTACGTGAAAAAGAGTAGACAGGATATTCTTCAAAAATGCACCTTTTGTTTTCCACAAGTCAGTCAGTCAGTCAGTCAGTTTTTTGGTGAACTATTCCTTTAAGACCTTGCCAGCTGCTTTTGGTTTCTATCCTATCATCCTCATCCACATCCACTGACTCCTGTAAGCGGCCTCGAGTCACTTTTCCCACTCATGTTTTCAATTTCTCCTTCCATGGCAGTTTCTTAACATTTACCTCTCATGCCTCACGATTTCCTGTCTCATCCTCGCCCGCTCCTTACCTCTCTCTCTCTGGCGAGGTGGCGTGTAGTGAAGAGAGGCCTCTCTCTCCGATGGCAGCTCTGCTGTGCTGGTTTAATTGCGACAGCACCCTCATGAGCGGCTGGAGCTAGGGCCGCCTCGACACCTCCGCAGAGTGTTCAAGGGTAACCAGCAGGGGTCTACCACCCCCCTACTCTATCTCTCTCCCTCTCTTTCCTCTTTCTCACACACGTAAACACACACAGACACACACATGAACGCAGTGGGCCCCTCAAACAGGCGCCCAGAGAGTAGCCGTCAAACACTCACTCCTCACATCTCATTAATCAGCTCCCAACATCAAACAGCAACGCTGCTGCTTCCCGGGGGCCTGCCCGTCCGCCCGCCTCACACTGTTGTGTCTGTCGTGGCAAATGCATTTCTGTTTCTATTGTGTATGTGCATGCGTGGAGCATACTGAGTGCGCCAAGTCTGTTTTGGCCAGTTTGTGTTGGATAATGAGCTGAGTTGAGACTGTTGAGCTGAGTTTAGCAACTGTTGCTGTGCCTGGGTCAGGTCGTTTTTTTACAATAGTCCGCTCGCCTGTTGCAGAGTGTTTTATAAGCATTCGGCGCATGTACTGCATACTCTTCCCTACGGCTCTGTGAATAAAATCCCACACTGTCTCTCCTCTGATTGGACAGAAGCAGATTTGCCTTCACATTGGAGGCTATCGTGTGAACAGACACGTGTCAGACCAACGTTTTGAATTATAGCACAAACACTCCACCGTCACAAGGCTGTTCTATACACGTTCTTTAAATAAGCCAATAAATGTGTGTTGTAAATTGAGAAATTTATTCATCATTTTTTTAACGACTTAGAAAAAATATATTTTAAATCAAATCCCTGTATTCCATTGTTTTTGTTTTATAAATTTGCAGTGTTTGAACAACTAACTGTTTACTAGGATATTGTCTATTTTTTTACATGAATAAAAAAACTTGTCATAAAAAAACTTCTTGTCATTAAATTTTAATTTGGTCTTATTAAAGCTGAGAATTTTTAAATCCATTACCAAATGTTTGTTATAATTGAGAGACCGATTGTTATATCTTTGGAAGTGATTAGGATAAAATGGAATATAACATCGTTATCCAATTTTTTATTTTTATTTTTTATTTTTACATACACACACACACACACACACACACACATACATATATATGCATAACATTTATTACTGTTAATAAAAACTATTAATTAAATTATTGCATAATGAAATTGCACACATATATTTATTTATATCTATAAATATTTATATAAAATCTATAAAATATCTATATAAATACACTGTTGTACCAAAGATAACATTATTAATATAGAAATATACCTTTTATGCTGTACATTTTAGATGCATTATGTTTTTTTTTTGTTAAAACAATCTATTAAATGATTATACAATGACAAAACTGTTATATATACAGGCCTATATATATATA